>PVJX010000519.1:168367-245543 GCA_004027295.1 Dolichotis patagonum | reverse complement strand
CTCTGCTGCACTGCGTGTCAGGGTGGCTGCCCCCAGAGGTGCATTTGCTCTGGCAAAAGGTAGAAGTCTTCCTCCTGGGACAGCAATGGTGGCCTTAGGGGGCACTAGTGGCTCCTCTGGGAGGGGCATCTGCTTCTCTACTGCTGCTCTTGGGGCAGTGTGGTGGGGTGCAGGGCACTGTGCAGAGCCCTGCAGGGGTGAGGGGTGTGGCTGGAGCTTACAGGGACTCCTCGACTCCGACCTGGGAAGCAACATCACACCCTGAGAGTTGGGCCCCTGAAGCCCCCCAGGTGGCCTCCCAGAGGAGACCCCATGCTTTCCTGCCTCTGCCTACTTCCCCTGCCGTCCATCTTCCCGGGGCCCCAAGGTGCTCCTGATTTAGGGGCCCTGCAGCAGAGCCCAAGGCCCATTCCAGTGGGGTGTTTTGCTGGGAGGGGACCCTAGAGGCCTGTAGGGATGAGGATGTGTGGGGGACGCAGCTGGTGGCGGGGCTCGGATCCAGCAGGTCACCGCAGTGGGGGACAGCTCGACTCCCAGGAAGATTCTGGGAGCATGGTGGGACTGGCTCAGAGTATCCCAGCAGAGGGATGCACCTGTCCTTTGGCCTGGCCCCTGCTGCAGGCCAGGCAGAGCTGGATGCCCCAGGGGCACTGGGGGTGCACATGGGTCACAGTGGATACCTGGGCATGTCACAGGCAAGCCCTTCTCGGTGTCTTCTGCATGGGCCCTCAAGGAAGCCTGCTCTGCCAGCTTCCATCTCTGGCTCCAGCTCTTGGCATCAGCCCGGGCAGCCCCTTCAAGGCCCAGGGTTGCTGTGCCCGCCGTCCTCCTTGCGGGCTCTCTGCTGGACAGCGTCTACCTTCTCTGTGTGTGGTGCATTCCCTTTCCTAGCAGCCGTCTGTTTCCGCCTGACTCTCAGCACAAAGTGTGAACATATTTCCACAGAATCACCTGCTGCCATATTTACCCCGCCCCCGTGTGAGTGTGTGCCTGTGTTTCACTCACCACCACGTCAGCCCTTGGCTGGCTTGTATCTAGATGTCCCCGAGCCCCAGGAGTGCTAGGTGGGCTCTGGGGAGTTGAGCGCACAGTAGGCGCCAGGCCTCAGAGGGTCGGTCTGTGGAAGGGGCAGGTCACTGGGGGTGTGGCACAGAAAGGCATGACTGCTCCCCCCAACCCCCACTCTGCCAGGAGCCTCTCTCCTCTGCGGGGCCTGCTGCCACCCGCCCTGCCTGGGACTGAAATCACCTCCCACAAGTCCCAGGGGTTGGGTATCTTGTCCCAGCACCGGGGACAGTGACTGAGGCACCTCCATCGATCCTACTTGAGCCCTTTTGAATGAACGGATGGATGGATGGATGGATGGACTTCCTGGGCCTCTTACAGTTTTGCTTCTGAGTGCCGCTCTGTTCCGTGTCCTCAGTTCTCAGTCCTTCTCATACAGCACAAGCTGCTCCACATCTTCTAGCTCACAGAACAGTCACAGAGACAGCAACGAGGACAGTCATGACCCCTGCCTCTGGCAGGTCATTACCTCAGTGTCCAGAGCAGAAGGCCTGCGTGACAGTGCGTCTCATCAATGAAACATTTGTGCGCTAACACAGACGCTGGCACAGCCAGCCTTCCCGTTATCCAGCAGCCACTACATAGAGGAGGAAAGGTGTTCGGCTCACAAGCTGAGGTGGTTCAGTCCATGGTCAGCTCCTCCAGGGCAGAAGCATCATGGCAGAAGGGCCTGGGGGAGCAGAGGTGCTCACCTCACGGAGGCTCGGAAGCAGAGCCCGGAGGCAGAGTGCCAGTGGGAGATGGACCCTCCAAAGCCTCCACACTCGGCTAAGAGCATCAGTGAATCCACAGATAGGCACAGCTCTCCACAATCCATCGCCTCTCTGGAGTCTGTTCATCCCGGGAAGTCAGTTACCTCACATGCAGCCACGGGATGTAAAAACTCTTCTCAGCCCCACCTACAGATGGGGAAACAGGCTTTGGAGGGCTGAAGACCCTACCCACAGTCACACAGCTTTGAGTGTTGGGGCTGGAATCCAATCCAGGGCAGCCTGACCCGGGCCACACAGCCCCGCCCTTTCTGCCACACTGCAGGACTCCCTTACTGCTGGCACAGCCAGGCAGCTCCCTTCCCAGGGAGCCTGCTTGTGGCCCTTCCGGTGTCACTTGTCCTGGGTCCGAGGTGGCTGCTGATCCCTGGTCTCCTCAGACACCTGGTGCATCAGATGTCCTGTCAGTCAGGAACCCCCTATTTAAGCCCCCCTCCATGTGTGGGTGGGAATTGGAGGCAATATCACTCGTGATTAGTTGCCAATCAGCTGACAAAGTTAATAAAATAGGGGATGAGCGAGGTGGGCCTGGCATAACCAGGTGAACCAAGCACCTGAGTGTCTCCCGCCAGCCTCCAGGAAGAACAGGGACAGACTGATGTGGGGTGGGGGGTCCAGGAGGATCCCAGTACCCCGGGGGACCCCTTTCCTATAGCTGCAAGGTCTGGCATCCACTGGCAACTTGAATGAGCAGAGGAAGGACTTGAACTTCATGAGACAAGGCCCTTAATTTCAGCCCAGGGAACCGTAGTAGAGAACCCTGAAAAAATGGGGGTCCTTGAAACTGTGGGGCACACATGTTCTTTTCAGTCACTAAGCTGCCAACCTTGCCTGCACACAGTTGCACTGCAGTTCTGTCTCTGCTGAAAGCCTTTAAGCAAACAAGAACAGAACCAAGCAAAGCCTGTCCACTTCCCTTGTCCTGCTTCCTGCTGAGCCATCAGTCTCTTGATGGCCTTAGAGACCTTTTATAAATTAGCCTGTGTTTTCATCATGGGGTTGTTGCTTTTACATCCAAGTGTCCATGTGCAGTCTTTTTGCTGTGTGGAATTTTTTTTTTTTTTTTGGTCTTTTTTTAAAAACTATTTTCTCTTTTGGTGCTGGGAATCGAAATCAGGGCCTCACGCTTGCCAGGCAGGTACTGTGTCGCTGAGCTAAATCCCTGGCCCTGTGCAGAAATTTTAACAAAATGAGAGTTCACAAAGCACATTTTTCTTACTCCTGGGTCTACAGGTTATGTTTGTAAGCAGCTCCCCACGCTTCAGAGCTGCTTTCCAAATTCCTTCCTGTTTTCCAAGTGCTCCTCGCCCTCTACTGGTCACAGCAGGCATGGTGGGAGAGTCCTGAGAGGACCTCTCCCACCTCCCCATGCCTCTGTGGGTTCTGTGACCGGCGTCTGGGCTCCGTGTCGTCCCTGGGGGGAGTGGAACCATGGAAGGCTACACTGCAATTCCGTGGGTGGGCGGTGAGCTTCCCGGCCCAGAGCAGACTGTTCCATCCCGCAGGACCTGGCCTGTGACTGCCCTGGGCTGGGAAGGGGCCCAGGACAGGAGGTGTCTCTTCCAGAGTCTGCCAGCCTGAATCAGGCAGGGATAGGGAATCCCAGACTCCGCCCGGAGCCCCGCGGGTCTGTTGGGAGACACAGTCCCCTGCCTCAGCCTGGTATTGCCCCTAGGCAGACAACAGTGCCCTTCCTACCCCAAGTCACTGTCTAGAAGTGTGTGACTGCTGGTGTGACCGGCTGTCACACCGTCTGACTGCTGGTGTGACCGCAGGCTGTCACACCATCTGACTCTGAGGGCACAGCCAGATGCCCGGGGTTCAAATCCAGGCTCCACATATGTGACCTTGGGCACAACAGTCAGCCCTCGAGACTCAGTGTCCCCCGATTTCCAACGGGGACCACAGCAGTGTGAGCGTCTGACTGGGGGAGCAGTCGAGCGAGTCATTCCTGGTAGAGGCTCAGGAAGGCGCTGGCACAGGACTCACAGCAGCTGCACTAAAATGACACGACAGCTCCGGTCCAAGTGGTGATTCTGCAAGGCCGCCCGGCTGGCCCAGCAGAGGCTGCAAAGGATTATCGTTTCTCGGGGCAACGCCTCGTTTTTTCAAAAGCCTCGAGCCCCGCGGGAATGAGGGCAGGAGCCCTTGGCCGGTCTCACTTGGCTGCCCGTCTGCTCTAAGCCGAGCTTCTCTTCAGTGGAAAAATAACCAGATGGCGCCTCAGCGGGCCACGCCCCTCCCGGCCCTCGCTCAGGGTCGTGGATCTGGGGACGGGAGTCCTGCAGCCACCGTGAGAAGTCTGCGTGGAGCAAGCTGGGCAGGCTCGGGGCTGGCAGGGCACAGGCCCCAGGCAGGAAGCGAATCCCGGGGCAGTTCTGGGCTTCCAGCCTCTCCGGACGGAGGATGTGCACACTTGCTGGCTTTGTGTTTGTAAACGGTAAAGAAGAGTCAGAAAAAGAATATTCTTGACGTAGAGAATTCTCACGACGTTAGCGCTTCGGTGCACCGCAGTGAGGTTTTGCGGGACACAGAGGAGCCTGCCTATGTGTCAGGGACAACAGGCACTGCGGGGCGGAGTGGGCGGCTGTGCCGAAATCCAAAGCCTGTGCTGTGGCCTCCAAAGCCTTAGGCGCCTCCGAACCCCTGGGCAGCAGCAGCCTCTGCAGAGGCTTCTTTCTGGGTTCACATGGCTCGGGGTCGGGGCGCCCCTGACTGCCGGGGTCGAGAGTGGCTGGCTGGCTGCTCCTGACTCGGTGGATGGAAGGCTCGGTTTCCATGGGTGCCAGGAGAAATCTGTTTCCCCCTCCTCTTGCTGAACCCCAACAAGGACGCCCACAGTGCCCCCTGCAGGCCGCCTGAGGTACCGCGGGCCGTGGGGGGGGGGCGCCCTAGCCCGGAGCTGCAGGCCTGTGGCCTGCCCGATCCTAGTTTTGCGCAAGTGCAGGTCGTTTGCTTCAGGGTTTTTTGTGCCTTGTGGCTGCTGGCACTTGCGCTGACAGCGTGGCTTCCCGGTTTATAGATGGGCGAGGCGCCGGCAGAAAACAATTTACAGACCTAGCGACAGGTGGCAGGGAGCCACTGCAGTGGAAAGTGGAGGTGAGGAATGCTGAGTCTTCACTCGGCAGAAGGACGTGCTATTTGGGGCACAGAGCGCAGGAGTCAAGGACAGGATGGCAGGGATGCCCCGCGCTGCTCCAGGCTCACTGCACTGGACCCCGTGCCATGGCAGTGTCCTGATGTCTGGGTCCCCAGAAGCCTGGGGCCCAGCCCGCCAGCCTGGCAGACTCAGCTCCCCTAAACCCGCCCGGGGTCCTGGGGAGGGGCCAGGAGTGCAGTCGGAAGCGGCAGGAGCGAGGCGGGGCCTGCGGGTCTCCGCTCACCTCAGCACTGGGCAGAGGACCCCAGAGAGGATGCCAGGGTCAGTCTGCAGCAGGCAGCTCACGGGTCCCTAAAGAGCAGTGTGCAGGACTGGCCGGGCACTGACGAGCAGACAGACCCAAGCCGCACAGGACAGTGGTGGCACTGTGGCCTTGGGGTGCCCACGCCACACGGTCAGCTCGAGCTCCAAGCCACACGTGGTCCCACTTTAGCCAGTGCCCTCCTGCCCCTACCTGTCCACACCTGCCCTGCTCATGACCCAAGGACATACTCAGCCCACCAGGACACACGCTCATTCAGTTTCCCAGCTGCTGCTGGGTGTGCAAAGACTCCCAGAGTGTGACATGAGAGTGGCACTGCCTCCCCGCAAGCCTGCTGGGGGCGGTTGTGAGTGGAGGTGACAGGGGTGGTACTGGCCACCAGAGTGACATTTGCTTCTGATGTCACTGTCCACTTTGTCCTGGCGGTCCAGTTGGTCTCACACTACGACCTGGAGGCTGAGGGGACCCCACAGGCTAAAGGACTCACCCCCCCAGCTCCCATGAGTGACACCAGCCAGTCCTGGGTCTAGCGTGCCTGTACTTCTGATGGCCTGGGGACAGATCAGGGACTCTCAGAACCCACTGGCAGTGAGAGAGAGGGGCACAGAGCTCAGGAAAACTCCTTCAGGAAACAGCAGAGCCAGGCGAAAGGGTGGTAGGGAGGTCTGGGAGGGTCCAGGCCCGGCTCTGTCCCGGAAGTTTGGACAGAGGTGCTCCCAGTGGAACCTCCCGGGGCTCCAGGAGCTCTGTGAGAGCCGGGCACAGGCTTGACGTTTCTCCTGTTATTGACACATCACCGTCAGTGTCCTCGAGGGGCAGGCACCAGTGTTACCCTGTGGGATGAGGTGGCTAAGGTTCTGTCCCTGGGAGGGGTCCTCAGTCCCACCGGGACCAGGGTGGCAGGGGAGCAGCTACTCAGGGCTTGCTGACCATGGGCTCTGTCCCAGTCTGTACCGCTTGGCACCTGCGGCTCCACCCTGACTGTCCCTCCGGCGTGCCACAGTCCCCAGGCCATGTCTTCTTCCCCATGGGACCCGCTGTCAGGTGAAGAGGAGCCACATGGCCAAACGGGCTGAGCACAAAGCGTCCCTTGGGAGCTCCGTGCAGGGTGGACCCTCCCTAGGCCTGGCTTTTCTTTGTCTTTTGTCAAGTCCTCCCACACCCAGGGAGATCTCACCTTCTGCCTTAAGCAGAAATCGAGACAGGCGGACAAGCAGCTGTGTGGGTGGGCGGTGGGTGTAGGGGAGCCTGGTGGTCCCGAGGCGAAGCATGGGTGGGGCCACGCAGGTGGCTGTGGGAGGCCCGTCCCCAGAGGCTGGCTGTCCTCCCACAGGTGCACGACCGGCTGGACCGCTACTGCTGTGGCTTCCGGCCTGAGCCTTCAGACCCCTGCGTGGAAGAGAGGCTGCGAGAGAAGTGCCGGAACCCGGCGGAGCTGCGGCTGGTGCACATCCTGGTACGTCCCGAGCCTTGCCCCAGTCGGGGCCCCCAAGAATCTCCAGGATCCCCACGACTCTGGCCTCAGAACAGGAGAGAGGGGAGAGTGGGGCCCGGGGGGAGCACCCGGGGAGAGCCAGGGTGCTGCAGGGGTGACAAGAAAGCAGATGGGATGGGGCATTGTGGGAAAGACACAGGTGCTGGATTGCACGGGCCACCTGGCTCTGCCCTCAGCCACCCCACAGTCTTCAGGTGTGGTGAGGAGGGCTTTGTGGCCACTGTTCTGGTTGGGAGAGGTTTAGGGCGCAGACTCCTCCCATGGAAATGGAGCCTGGCCAACTCCATCTGAGGGCAAGCACATCGCTGGGCAGGCGGCGTGTGCCACGGGTCACAGGCCTGTGGCCTTGGGCAGCAGGCTCCCTCTGGATCCCCCCCCTCTGGCCTGGACGGGCACTGTCCACAGGTGGCTTCACAGTCCCACAGCTCTGTTCCCACGTCACAAGTGACGCGAGTGCCTCCTCTGAGGTCTCCGGCAGGGTTCATGCCAATGCCAGGGAGGCACCCGCCGCAGGGACTGTGTGGATGAGCAGGGTGGACTAGAAGCCACTAGTCTGCTCCTGTGCCCACTGTCTCTGCCCACCTCCTTCCCCCAGGTCCGGAGCAGTGACCCGTCTCACCTGGTCTACATCGACAATGCGGGCACCCTGCGGCACCCCGAGGACAAGCTCAACTTCCGGCTGCTGGAGGGCATAGACAGGTGAGGAACCCAGGGGCTGGGCAGGGGCCCACTCAGCTGGACCTGGGCTCGGGGCAGGTGGGGGCCTGCAAGGCACAGAGCAGGAGGGTGGGCCGCTCAGTGCAGGACCCCTGCCCTGTGAGACCCTGCCACCCACTGCCAGCAGGCCCTCTCCTGCCATGCCACTCACCCAGCCTTCTTGTGCTCACGCTGCCCTACCTGGGTGGCAGGGCGACCTTCCAGGCTTGTGGGACGGGCCGTGAAGAAAGCTCTGTCCTCTCCTACCCACACTACCAGTCTATCTCTTGGGTATGGGAGAGCGGCCTGGCCTGGCCTAGGGACTTCACAAGGTGGCATCTGCCTCACCTTTCATGGGGACTCTCTGAGGTCACCTTGCTTTTCTTGGGTTCCAGGTTTCCGGAGGCAGCTGTGCGGGTTCTGGCATCCGGCTGTCTACAGAACCTGCTGCTTAAGTCCCTGCAGATGGACCCGGTGTTCTGGGAGAGCCAAGGCGGGGCCCCGGGGCTGACACGGGTCCTCCAGACCCTGGAGCAGCGGGGACAGGTCCTGCTGGGACACATCCGGAAGCACAACCTTCCGCTTTTCCGTGATGAGGACCTTGGGGCTACTGCTGCCCAGGCAGGCTGGCTGAGCCACCGGGTGCCACGTGATGTGACCCTGAGGTGATGGTGTCCTCCGCACCAGAAAGCAGGATGCGTGGGCATCACAGGGGGCCTCCGCTGCTTGGGGTGGTGGAGGTGGTGCTGGGCTTCCGCCTTCTCAGCGCTGGCTCTCAGCCCTGGGCACCCATGAATGGGCCCAAGGATGCTCTGGGAACTGCACCACCTACCTGCACTGGTGCACAGGATGTGTGCACAGCTGGGAGACTGCACATGCGCAGGTCAGCAGGTGTGCATGGTGCGTGTGTGCACTGCACACACGTGCAACAAGTCAGGTAAACAGACTCCTAGAATTACACCTTTAGCTCCCAAGCGCTGAGGAATTCGGCACTAAGCATCTTGTCTTCCTAGGCTTCAAGAGTTCAATTCATATTTTTGGCTTAAAAATGATAAATACATGCTCACTAAAACGAAATTCCCAAATAGAAGCACGGAAGACAAACAGTGACCTTCCCGGGGGAGTCCCCAGAGATGTGTGTGTGTCTTAGACTCACACTACATGCAAATTAAAATAACATGCCGGGTCCTCGTGTGCTTGTTGGTTCACTGTTACCGCGTCTGAACTGGCTGGCATTGGACTGACGATCACAGGGCATCTCGGCAGGAATGAGCCGTATTTCATTCAGCTTTTGTCATGAGTGGACGTTTAAGTTGCAGACTCTGAGGCTGCAGAGATCAGGCTTGGTGTGGGAGTACCTGCCCCAGGGCTGCCGTATGTGCGTGTCAAAGGGCTCGTGTCAAAGGATTTGCAATTCTGAGAGAAACTGCCACATCCTCTCTGAAATGTGCCTCAATCTACACTTCTCCAGAGGGCAGAGAACTGCTCATTTCCCTAAGCCCTGGCCAGCACCTGCTCTTCCGAGCTTTTTAAATCCACAGGAGAGGAAAACCTGTTTCAAAGACTGCATTTCCTTTATCACAAGTGAAGTTATCTTTGACGCACTCGGCAGGAGTCATGCGCATTCTCTGGGTGCTGTCAATGAGCTTGAGGTCTTGCATGTAGTTACCAGGATCAATCTTGCCTATGAAGGGGGCTTGGTGGTCTTGCCCCTGCAGTCTGTCCAGTATGTCTTCACTTTGGAGTCTCTGGCCAGGTGGAAAAGTTTTATTTCCATGCAGACTGCAAGTCGTCCTGGCTTCACACTGCTCAGAGAGGCTGTCGCTGACTCCCTGAAGCCTGTTCTGTGGCACTGCTTTCACAGCCATTGCAGGCCCACGGGAGACGCAGCCTGGAGGACGGGGACTCAGCTTCCTCCACACGGCCAGCCGGCTGTGCCAGCACCCAGCGCAGCCAGCTGTTCCTCCGTGCTGACCTGCAGCGTCACCTCCCGCAGCGTCACCTCCCGCCTAACGTCCCACACACCGGCCATGTGTGCACTGCTCTGTGCCTGATACTAACTTCTCAATTTCTCCATCAATATGACTTTCGCTGTTTTAGTGAAAGTAGTTTTTTGCTCTGCGGTAAGGCCAGCGCCCATCTCTTCTTCCTTTTTCTTTACCTCTTCTGTGCATTTCTTAAATGTGAATGAAGCCACTCTCCCACTGCCCTCCAAACCCCTTCGGAAGTGTGACAGGGATTACATCAGATTTACAGATTAATTAGCACGCCGCCCCCCCCCCTGCACCTAGTTTGGGGCTAGGTCTTCCGTGTGGCCACTGCCGGATGAAGCTATGGTCAGGGACGGGAAGGACAAGCGCCTGCAAAGAGGAGCTAGGCGCTTGCCCGCTGTGAAGACTGAATAATGGACAGCCTGGCAGCAGGATGGAGGCCACCTCCACAGCTATGGGCAGCAGGAGCACCATGGGAGATGGCTTTGGCCCGGGCACTCCCATCGGCCAGGGCTGCCTTCTCTGCCCCCAGCCACAGTGAAGCTCCTTGTCCTCCCCGCCAGCCGCACCTCCGTGCCCGCAGTCTCCTTTCCCTGACAGGATAAGCTGAGCCTGGGTCGACAGTCTGCTCTGTCCCCATGTGGGGCTGGGCCCTGGCCCAGCATGATGAATGGCGGCTGGGCCACCTGGACTGCGAGACGTCCAGCTCTGGGAGCCAGGCGGCTCACTGCAGGGCCCAAAGGCTGTGACTTGGGCTTTGAAGACATGGGTCCTGGGGTACCGATGTGATCTTATCCCCTCCCATGTGAGCACTCCTGAGGGGGCGTCTCCTCCAGGGGAGGCGACAGTGCCACACCCCCCCTGGGGGAACTAGGTGGGGACAGTGCGCAGGTCCCAGGTTTGTGGATCCAGCTGAGCCTCAGAGAAGCCCTAATGGAGGCCGCTCCCTCACCACGCCCTGCCCCATGCATCGCCAGGCTTTCATCCTCCATGTGCCCTGCCCACCCGCCCATCTGGCACTTCCTTGCTGCCCTCCCTGCCTCCTTGGGTGACCACAGATGTCAGAGCACCCAGACTAGCGCCCTACTTTCTGACCAATGAGAACACTCGACCGAGACGTTCGTATCATTTAATGACTGCTCTGGATACGCTGGTGCACCAGTGAACCTGGTGACCACAGGAACTACTGACCACATGATTGCAGGTCCCCAGGGGCCTGGCACCAAGGAGATTCAGAAGGAAATAACAAGGTCACAGTGCAGTTCCTGGGTCCTCACCCCCTCCTTGTAAGGGGCCTCGGTATGGACGACCAGAATAGAGAAAGGGTGGGCGTCCACCCCCAGGTGCAGGGGGAGACACAGGGCACCGTCTGCTCAATGAATAAAGGCACCATCCCTCGGTCACCGCTGCAGGACCCCAGAACCGGCCCGCTACGTGGTGCAGACCAGCACGTCTGCAAAGGGCCCAGGCTGCGTCTTGTTGAAGATGCAGCGGACCCACACCAGGTAGGTGGTGAAGGGCTTGATGTTCTCAGTGAAGGTGTGGTTCTGCAGCGCCAGGATGTGTGGCACGTAGGTGTTCTCGCCCTGCTCCTGCAGCCACACCTCGTACCTCACTTCCCGCACCTTCAGGAACTTGAGGTTCCAGGGCATCTGCCAGGACACGGTGAGCTGGGCCTCGGAGGCGCCCTGCACGGTGGCCTGGCACCGCGCCTCCCGCACCTTGCCGGGGAACAGGCCGACCCCCCACTTCTGCCTGCGTGGCCCCGGTCGGCCCTTTACCACGCGCCGGATGGCCTGAAGGAGGGACGGGATGTCCACCCTGGTGTCCTGGTAGATGCGGAAGAGCCACTCGGGGTTCCGGCAGCACAGGTGCCGTGGGACCTCGCGGCTCTGCCGGATGCGGGCCTGCTCGGCGCGGTCCAGATGCGCAATGCCGCCCTGGTCCCAGGGCCGCTCGGGGTGCGTGACTGTGTTCTCGGGCAGCAGGTTCCGCCAGGCGATGTACTGCAGGTCCATGCCGGGCAGCGTGGCCAGAGTCTTATAGGGCGTGTAGTGGTCAGGGTTGACGGCATAGGGGAAGAGCTCCACCACGGCCGCACCCCGCGGCAGGAAGAGCGCGGTGACCAGCTGCGCCCCGTGCATGCTGACCAGCATGGAGGCGCTGCTGACCAGCCGCACCACGTCCGCAAAGGCGTGCTCCTCCAGTGACACCGTCACCGTCTTCATCTGGAACTCCTGCGCCAGCGCCAGCAGCAGCTCGGCCTCATTCAGGATGAGCCTGTTGTGGGTGCGGCTGAAGACCAGGATGTAGTCCTCGGCCGGCGGGGGCCCCGCGCGGCTCCCGTTCAGCCTCTCCGTCACGAAGCGCGCGAACTGCCGGATCTCGTGGCCAGACACGAGGATGTTGGCCTTGGGGCCCTGGGGCTGCACGAAGCCGTACTGGTACCAGGTAGTGACCTTGGAGAGGCCCACGAAGGCGTGGGAAAAGCAGAGCAGGCGGCCCAGGGCCTTGAGCTGGGCCCGCAAGAGGGGCGGCTTGGGGCTGAGCAGCCGGTAGAGGTCGAAGTGCGCGCCCTCGCCCCAGCCCTCCATGAAGAAGAGCCGGGCCTCGCGGGCCAGCCCCGGGAACTGGCGCAGCGTGTAGAAGATGGGCAGCAGGTCGTCGTGGAAGACGTGCATGAGGTTGTCCGGGTTGAAGCGGTTGGCGATGAGGGCCACATCGGGGACGAACACGGGCTTGGGCATGGAGCGCAGGGCAGCGGCGGGCAGCTCCACGAAGTTGAAGTACTGGGTGTTGTGGTCCTCCACGGTGGACAGGTCGAGCAGCGCCGGCTGGAAGCGCCTCGCACCCAGGTTGGGCAGCATGACCGAGGTGTTGCCGTGGAAGAAGATGAACTCCTCGGCCTCGCTGGAGTAGCAGAGCCACTTGAAACGGCAGACGCGGTCAGTGTGTGTCCGGCCCGTGCACACCATGTGCGTGCCACCCTCCGTCAGGATCTGCAGGGCCCTGGGGTAGTCGATGCGAGGGGCTGTGCCGGGTTCGGGGGCCTGGCGGCTGAGGGCCAGCTCCTCCTCCAGGCTGGCCGCGTGCTCCCGCAGCCGCACATGCTTCCACAGGACGGCCGCCAGCACCGACACCAGGAGGGCATTGAGCACCGCAGACAGGTGCATCCTAGGGCCACCACCGCGGACTAAGGTGACGCCAGCCATGGGGAAGTGGCCAGGCAGGCCGCACCCATCCCCATGCGCACCTGAGGACCAGCGCAGGCCTGCAGGGGAGAGAACACAGGAGAAGGAGTTGGCACGGGCGGTGCGGAGCCCCAACATGCTTTGCTCCCATGCTGCCAGACACTGCTGGCTCCCCGTGCCCACCCAGCACAGGACCTTCGCCGCATGGTGCTCACAGGAAGCTACAGGCGGCAGCTGCACCACCTGCTCTGCCAGTGCCCTCTGTCCCCAGTGGCCCCGTCCAGCTCAGTGGCCCCCAGAGGTCCGAGTGAGCCACCAGTCAGTGCAGCCCTCGGCCAAGCCCAGCCAGGCTCAGCCAGCACAGAGCCCCTGGGCTGTGGCCCCAGGCCTCCTGCCCAGGCCTTCCGCAGAGGCTGGAGAGGACATCTAGGCCTCTGTGTGGGGGGAACCCGGTCTTCCCTGGGGTTCTCCAGGAAGGGTGTCTATTGACAGACGGTTCCTGCTCGGTTAGGCTGCTCCTTTTCCTGCGCTCTGGCAAGAGGGCCTGGGCTTTGCTCTCCACTCCCGGTGTTTCCCGGTGCCCATCTGGACACACAGAAGATGAAAGTGACGTGCAGGGGACCTGCCCTGTGCTGCTCCTCAGCCGTGGACCCCAGGTCCTGCTCCACCCTCTGGTCCGCCATGTCCAGTGTCTCAGCTCCATCAGTGGGAGGGACAGCGGTGAACTATCCACCCCGTTCCGACCAGAAGTGCTGTCTCCCTGGCCTACACCTGCGTCCCCAGTCTAGGGGATTGCGGGGTGCAGCAGATTCGGGAAAGGCCAAGCACTGCTTAACCTCCACCAGCATAAGCCATGTTCTGAGCTGTGGGAGTGCTCTCTCCTGTGTACAACTCAGGCGGTTTGCTGTCACCTTTCTCATCGCACTGGTGTCACCAGCTGCTTCCTGACTCATCTCAGGAGCTGAAGACGTGGGTGACCTCCCAGATGTCTCAAGGAGCCACAGCCCCACCCCAGCCACAGTGGCTGGAGCCGCAATGCACTCTGTGGGCTGCTGTTCTGCATCACCTGGTCCCCGGAACATCGGAGTGTGCCCACGTGGGGTGTGCACCATGCACGACGGCCACATGCCACAGCCAAGACCCTGTGAAACCACAGACCATGCCTGTCACCCTGCTGTGTGACAACAGACAGGTCACTCTCTGGTCCTTCAGTGTCAGGAAGGCCAGGAGGAAGCAACAAGCCGGCCTCAGCTCCTCGGCACCCCAATATGAAGCAGGGTACCAGAAGCAACACAGCTCTGCCAAGGCAAGACAAAGGGACAACTTCCTATCTCCGCTCTCAGATGGATGAGAAAGAAGTGGCTGGCGTGCCCCTCCCCAAGGAATGGACACTTGGGCTGTGAGTCACCCTGCCTGATGGTAACCTGGTATGGGGACCATGAAGCCTGACCCTAGGACACCTCCTGACACCTTGGCAGGGCACGGCGAGAGGGCACTGGGCTCTGCTGCAGTGGTGGCTTCCCAGGCACAGGCCAGGGTCTAAACTCCCTGCCAGTGCCCTCCCACACTGTATGCCTCTGAGGACAAAGAGAAGCCACTTGAAGGCCACCTGCCATGCCATAAAGGATACTATCCCTGAGACCCCTCCTTGACCAAAAAAGAAATGAAGACACAGGACATGGTGACCTAGGCTGGCCAGTGGCCTCTAGACCTTTACCCTCGGGGCTGCTGAGGATGGCAGAAGGCAAGGAGGCCATGGTCTCAGGCCTGCACCTGTCTCCAGACGGAACCGGACCCCTTCCATCTGGCTCCTATCCAGACCAACTGCAGCACTGCACAATGTCCTCCTAAACCCCTACCCCCCAAAACCCCCAAAGATGGCCTTGTTTGGAAAAGGGGTTTTTGCACGTGTCGTTAGTGAAGAATCTTGAAATGGGGACATACTGCATTTGGATGGACCCTAAATCCAATCAAAGTGCCCTTGTAAGAGACAGGAAAGGGAGATTCAATGTGGCAGACTGCAACTGGCAGCACACCACAGCCTCTCTTGGACCTGGGATGGAGACACCTGGGGAACAGTCACTTAGAGAGAGAGAGAATAGGGGCTCTGGGAACCAAGAATGAGCGGGCAGGCAAGTCAGAGATCATGAAGCAGAAGGCAGTGCAGAGCAGGAACAAAGCCATCCAGCTGGCAGGGAGAGCACACAGACATTTGTCTCCACAAACACAAGGAAGCCCCACAGCCCTAGGGAGAGCCAGTGGACCTGCAGCACCAGCCCAGGAAAGATACAGATATATCAGGTACAGGAGGCATTTAGAACCCCAAACAGGTATGACCCCAAAAGAAACCCCCCACAACACATTACAGCTAAAATAGCAAGAATACAGAACAAGAAAGGAATACTGAAAGCAGCAAGGGAGAAATACCAAGCCATGTGTATAGGTAAAGCCATGAAAACAACTTCAGACTCATCTGTGGAAATCCTGAAGGCCAGGAGAGCACAGAATGATGTATCCAATCCACATTACTATACCCAGCAAAACTATTCCACAAAATTGAAGGAGAAATAAACAACTCAAGATAAACAAAGAAAAACCCCAACAACAAAAAACACTAAAGAAATTCGCAACCACTAAAGCAGTATTGCAAAGATACTTAAAGGAATACTTTATGCACAGGAGAAGGGTAGAAAACTGAGAATGAGGAAAGACAACTTAATGACAGGAATTAGTACATACTTTTCTAAATGACTGGATGAAAATAGCTTTAATTTTTCAATTAAAAAACACAGACTGTCAAATTGCATTTAAAAAGATCCAACTCTGCTGACTGCAAGAAACATACCTCACTAGCAAAGATGCAGACTAAAAGTGAAAGAATGGAAAACAATATTCCATGTAAATGGAACCTGAGAGCAAATAGGAGTGGTTAAATTCATATCTGACACAACAGACTTCAAGACAAAATTTGACGAGACAAAGCCAATATATTTTGGTAAAGGGGAACAATCAACCAAGAACATAAAACAATTATAAATAAATATGCACAGAATAATCAGTGTGCTCAGTTTCATAAGACAAACAGTACTCAACATAAAGGGACATTTAGGTCCCACTACAGTGACAGTAAGTTCAATACTTCTCTCTCACTGTCAGCCAGAGCCCCACACACATGCCAAAAACAATCAGGAGAGGAGTATCAGAGTTAAACTACGCCACAGAGCAAATGGATCTAACATGTCTACACAACATTCCATCCAACTACAAAATACATGTTCTTCTCAGCAGCTCATGAAGCATACTCCAAAAGCAGGTCATATTTTAGGCCATAAAGCAAGCCTTAACAAATACCAAAGAAATAAAATAATGTCTTGCATCGTATCAGATCAGAACAGAATGAAACTAGAAATCAGCAAAAGAAGCCACACACACTACACAAACACATGAGGATTAAACAATTCGCTTCTAAATGACCAGCGGATTACTAAAGAAGTCAAGGAGCAAATTTACAAATTCCTAGACACAAATGAAAATGGAAATATAATATACCAGAATCTCTGGGATACGGCAAAGCCAATTCTAAGAGGGAAATTTGTAGACATGAGTGCCCATATCAAAAAATCAAAAAGATCTCGAATAATCTAAAGATTTGTCTCAACTTTTTGTAAAACAAAAACCAAACCCAAAGGAAGACATAATAAAGATCACAGCTGATAGTAATGCGACAGCAACAATAAATCAATGAAACGGAGTTGATTCTTTGAAAAGATAAGATTGGTAAGCCGTTAGCAAACTAACCCGAAGAGGAACACTGCCGTTAATAACCACACAGCACATCTGCGGTGTGGCTGGAGTGTGAAACAAAGCTGTCCCCTAGTGGTGACAGTGCAGCCAGCGCTGGGGAGACCCGTGTCCATGTTCCGCTCTGATGAAGCCAACGGCCCCACGTGACCATCTCTGGTTCTCATCCACCTGCCTGCTCTGGGCCTGGGCTCCCTCCTCTCTTTGGCACGTCGCTGCCCTCTGTCCCTGGCACTGCTGCTGTTGAGGAGGTACCCCAGAGCCCTCCACTGGCCCACACCAAGTCTCTGGCACTGGCCTCAGTCTTGGGGAGCTGATGCCTCGGGTGAGTTGGACAGAGAGCTTTGCTCTCCTGAGACACCTCTAACGCTGTTGTGAAGCAGTCATGCCTACTGGGTGGCATCCCAAGCCAGCCTGGTTCTGAGTTTCTAGGGTGCTCTGTGGGCTGCAGGCAGCTCCCCAAAGAGGACACACTATGCAGAGAGATTAAAGGCCAGACGGACTTGATTCAACTCCAGCGTCGTGGATGCTGGGCCGCTCTCTGATCTCAGGCCTCTCGGCAGCAGGTAGAAGGGTGTAGCACTCACCTCACAGGGCCATGGAGAAGTCAGAATAAATGCACTGGTAGAAACTCCTGATTGTGGATGTGTAAAACTGGCAACTCCATCCAGTTTGGTTCTACCCAGTAGGTGAGGTACCCAGCTGAGAGGAAAGGGAGAGGTTAGAGAGAAAGCTGAAACACTCTTGGCATGCCTGGCTGCCTTCCTCAACTCCGAGCAAAAGCTGCTCAGTACCCAGGGAAGAACTGTCACTTCCGATCACAGGCACTGGACACAAAGGCCTTTCAACCTGAGCCAGAGAAGCCTGCTGCTAAAGAAATGGAACCTGAGACCAGACAGTGAGCGTCACCAGCGGTGCTGCTTCTGGCGTGTGGGGCCTGGCCGGGTATACTAATAAATGGCATCGGACACTCTGGTTTCCACCCCTCATCCATTCCTCCTCTTTCAAACAGAGCCCCCAGTTTGTGCAGATGGCTTCCTTTCCTGACCCGAACTGAGCTCAGAGAAGCCAAGACTCCTTGCTCCCAGGAAGGAGCAGTAACCAGCCCTGCACGGCACACTCCGAGTGGAGCAATGAGACTGAGGGGAAGGTGTCACACTCCACATCAACACACAGTGCACAGCGGGGAGAAGGTCTGGCCCGCGGCTGCTGGCTGCTTTGCTGACCAGCTTGAGCGCAAAGACAGAATGCCACGCACGCATGTGTAGAGGGAAGTCGCCTCCAGATCCTGACCTTCCTGCCTTAAAGGGTGACAACTTCCCCATCACAGAATCCAGGCTGGGCGGGGTGGGGGGGATCCCAGCCCTGCACAGCACATCGGGAGGGAGACATCTTTCCAAGGCACCCTCAGTTCTGCGCTCTGACCCAGTGGGATTCCGCGGCATTACTAAGTGTCCCTGTGGCCCTTTTAACCTGGGCAAAGGATGAAGCCTTTGTAAGGAAAATGGAAATGACTCACACTTGGGCACCATCTACTGGCCAGGGAGGAGAACCACGGCAAAACAAGCCTTCCAGTGCAGGCAGCAGTGGCTCCAGCAAGCCCTGCAGGGGCCAGGCGCCCACACCTGGTTCTGTCTTCCTGGAACCCTGGGGATGGGAGACTCAATGTGTGGGGTGGGAGGAGGCGAGTGGCGCTGTCCAGGGGGACCAATGGGTTCACAGAGAGGGACAGGCACAAATGCAGAAACCTGAGCCAAAGCCCAGTCGCTGGTGGCTGGGGTGCAGCTCAAGGAATGTGGGCTTGATGCTGGCCAGCGCCGTACTGCCTGTGTCTAGTGCCCAGAGGAGTGGACAGAGGTGGAAACGCCGACCAGGAGCTCCTCCTGGGGCCCAGTCCCCACTCACAAGGCTTTACACCAACTCCTGCGGGGACTACACCCCCACGCAATTTGCCCCTTGAGGGGCACACTCAGAGACTCGCCCAGTGCCTCATTTCCCTTCCCTTGTCAAGATCGGTCCATAAATTTATAGAAGATCCTCCCTGCCCAGCCAACCAATTTCAGTATAAAACACACAATCAAACCAGGCATGGTGGCACGAGACTGTAACTTTAGTACTCTAAAGCTGGAGGCTGAAGCTGGAGGATCACAAGTTTCAGCCCAGCCTGGCCAACCAGTGCCTCGGTGAGACCCTGTCTCAGAATATAAAATAGAGAGGGCTGGAGACGTAGCTCAGTGCAAAGGCGCTGGGTTCAATCCCCAGTGCTGCAAAAAATGAAAATAAATCATCAAAGCCACTACCTCTGACATTCTATGCTCCAGACAGTGTGTGCTAAAAATTATACACTCCTTTTCTCACTCAATGCTCAAGCTAACATTGAGAGGCTAATGCCATTCCTCATACCCATCCCACAGCTCAGGACACAGAGGCCGGGGATGGACGTAAACCTGTGCAGACCCCTCAGCCTGTGTGGACCGGAGCGGGATCTGGACATGAATGCACCGCAGTCCTGATGGAGCCGCACCTTCTCCATGGTTTGGGGCACTCGGCTGTCACTAGCCCTGCCTCCTCTACCTTGGGTACCACATTTAGGACCCAGCTGGTACGAGAAGCAAAGAGCTTAGCAGCCCAGCCAGGACAAAGCATCGTGGAACAAGGATTATTATTCTTTTTTTTTTTTTTTTCAAAAGAAAGGGAAAGAAGCAATAAACGGAGATTTAAAAGATGCCATAAAAAGTCTTCAGAAGCTCAGGCAGAGTCAGGAAGTGGACGGGGAGCCCTCCTTTCCCCACCCACCTGCTCCTTGAAGCACTGGAGGAAAACTGCTGCTAACGCGCAAGTCTGCAGACAGTGCCTGCTGCGGGCCGGGCAGTGGCGGGGAGCTGCTGACCCACAGGGGCCACCGTCTGTGCTGCAGCCCAGCACTAGGCCAGCCCCAGACCCGGACAGAGAAGCCCACGGGGCCTAGAGATCTGGGATGGGGAAAAAGCCTTGGGACCCCAGGCCTGGCAGAGGGGGGTGCGCTCCTGTGTTTCCTAGTGGGGTCAGGGGCCCATGCTGGAGTGAAGCCAAGGGGCCCACAACCTGGAGGCCCCGCCCCCCAGTTAAAGCTTGGGCCGAGGAGGCTGGTGGGACCTGCCTGTGTCAGTCAGCATGCACTGCTGCAGCGACACACTGCAGACCGGAGGTTCAGAAGCGGAGTTTATTTCCTCACGGTCCCAGGGCTGCCAGCAGCCTTCTGGTGAGGCTCTCCTGGCCTGCAGACAGCTACCATGGGGCCGCATGAACCATCACCTTGGTCCAGACGACAGCTCTGGTTCTCCTCCTCTTCTCAGGAGAACACCAGGGTTATCGGATAGGGCCCCACCCTACGACCTCCCCAGGCCTCCTGGTTCCCTTGAAGACCCCATCTCCAAACACAGTAATGTGTGGATGGGGGAGGGTGACACACCTCTGATTCTGTCCAAGAAGCCCCAAACCCATTTAAAATGTGTGCTGTCCTATTCTGTGACGCTTGGCAACCACGCTGATGGAGTGAAGACCACGCACTGGCCCACAGGCTGGGGCAGGGGACAGGGCCTGTGCCACCTGGTGAGGGCAGGCCACACTGTGAGCTGCGGTCTAAAACACCTTTCTCCTGCGGCCTCTTCCCCTGCAAGGCCTGGCTTTGGGACAGCCACAGACATGAGCCACCAAGCAGCAACGGCGGGCCGCTGGGCTGAGGGCCGGGTAGCCAGCACCTGCCAGACGCAGTCGGGGACCACGGCCAGGTTCCTGTGAGCGCAACAGCAACTGGACTGCAAGGACGGGACCCAGTCACAACCAACAACAGGAGAATTCTTGTCCTGTGACTGAAAGTGTTTTATCCTAAACACAGCCTGAGTTTAGGAATGCTGAGCTACGGAAGCATTGGTCCTGCGTGAACGTGTCTCACTCAGCAGTCCTTTCTCCCCAAGGTCCCGTGTGGCATCGGTGTTAGGAACGGAACGCTCCTGTGTGCATCAGAACCGCAGGTCAGCCCGGGGCCCGATACACTGGCACAGCTCTGGCAGAGATGCTTATCCCTGGCAAGACACCGTCGGCGTCCGAGGGGTGCCTGTAAACTTACCATGTTTGATTTGTTTTGTACTGGGGATCAAGGTCACCACCTCGTGCTTGCCAACCAGGCGCTTACACCGCTGAGCTAAACCCCAGCACCATGTTTGGTATTTAAGGCACATTTAACACTTCGCTAAGAGCTCAAGTTCTTAAACTCACACTGAGACAGGGTAACACCTCCTTGCTTTAAAGACAAAGCTGCAGACATTAATCCTGAGCCAGCAGCTGACATGTGTGACTCCATGTCCTTCTCAACGACGTAAGGACTTCTGCAGGAGGGGGATCTGTGGAATTCTACCCTGCCCCGCCTGGCACCCACATTGCCAGTCTCTGCCAAGGCTGTGCCCAGGCTATGTGCCCAGGCAGGAGGCTGCTCTAGCCAGGACGGAGCTGGCGACCCCTCCGCACTGCTCCACTTCAAAGGCCGCCGCCCGCTGCTCACCACTGCTAGCTGTGTTGCCTGTTTCTGCTGGGCACAGGTGGGACCCCAGGAAGCTAAACCTTCCTCTGTGGCCCCCTCTGGTCACAGAGTGGCACGGCTGCATCCTGATGCAGTCACACACAGCAGGCAGGAACCAAACAATGGGACCTGTCATGAGGCTCACACAGGGACGCAGCACCCAGTGTACCAAGTTTTCAAGGTGAGATTATAAGCTAGAAAAACCCCTAGCCCAGTGCTGAGGGGCACTCAGAGCTGTGTGGAACACATCCTGATGGGCCCCTGGGGCCGAGTGACAGGCTGAAGACACCACTCCAGGGGTACCAATCAGTCACACAGCAGCAGGGGCGCCCTGCCCCTCCTGCTCCTGCCAGGGGTCCACAGCAAGCTCACCCGCGCTGGCCCTCCTGTGCGCCCCTAGCCGTGGGGTCCTCCACTGCCCTAGCCAGGGCGGGCCAGGCTCAGTGTGTAGAGAGGCAGACTGGGCACTGCAGCCTCGGGGCAGGCATAGGCAGGACAGGGACGGGACGGGCTAAAATCTTTCAGGAGCCCCAGGTTTCCACAGTGAAGCCCCAGGGATCAGGGGACCACAGCCAGCCCTTTGCAGGGGGAGCCCTCCATAGCCAGGTGACCAGTGTCCCTGTCCTGGGAGGCAGGAACTCAACGTCAGCGAGTGGCAGATGACAGTCTCCACGTGGGCTTTCCCACGGCCCCGTCACCATGGTGTCACCCTGGACTCTTCCCTCTCCTAACGAAGATGACACCATCGTAGGCTGCACCCACAGGCCAGCCATGAGGTGAGCGTCTCTGCCTCCCTGTGAGCACCTTCATCGTAAGAGGCAAAGCCAAGCCTGGGGAGGTCAGAGAGGAGCAGCGAGAGACCGGCGGCACGCAGGCTCGCCAGTGTCTGCAAGCTCCGCTTCATTTTATTTGGAAGTAGCCTTAAACTCATAAAAAAGTTACGTGTGGTACAAAGAACTCTACTACCCTCTTACCAATCCATCAACTGCTTTTCTGACACATCTGTTTTATCATTCTCTTCCCACAAACTCTTTTGTCTAAACCATTTAAAAATAAATTGGAATCAGGTGTGGCAGTGGCTACCTGTAATCCCAGCACTTGGGAGGCTAAGGCAGGAGGATTTCTGTGAATTCAAAGTCAGCCTGGGCTACATAGTGACACCCGGTCTCCAAAGAAACAAAAATAAACAAAAATACAATAAAGGTAAGTTGGGGACATCTTACCCCAGCAGGGCTTAATATTTAATACTTCAGTGTGCATTTTTTTGAAGAACGAGAAGATTCCCTTACACAACACAAATGTAGGACGTTCACATTGACATGAGACTATCACGAGTCTGCGGTCTCTATCCTGCAGTCCACAGCCTGATCCAGGACAAGGCTCGGGCTTAGAGTACCCCGTTCCTCTGGGGTCCAACCCAGGGCAGCTCCTTGATTTTTATGACCTTGATAATTTATAAGCCAGGGACAGCTGTTTCCCAGGATTCTCCTCCAGCTGGGTCTGTGAGGCATCGGTCCACTTGCCTGCCCTCTGGAATGGACTCGTTCTGGGGTGCTCTCCGTGGGACGCAGGACCCGCGAGGTCGAGAACCCTGTGCAGGATGCTCTCGTCCCCAAGACAAGAAGCCCCACCCTGCTCACAGAAGTGACTCTCACTGGGCACCAGCAGCAAGGAGGAGGCTGCTCCAGGGGTGGGCGCGACCCTTTCCACCTGTGTGCCCCGTGGGCATGACTGGGACACACTCCAGCTGGGCCCTGGCATGGGCATGGGTCATGGGCACACAGGACTCCGTACCTGGCTCCCTTCCGTCCTCAGGGAGGACTTCTCTAAAGGGTCAGAGCTGCCTGACCCCGGAGGCCCTGCCGGGAAATGGCCTCCCTCCAGATCGAGCTGGGGTGCAGTGCACCAGTGGAGAGGGGCCAGTCCCAGGCACCTCCAAAGCAGGACCAGCAGATTCTGGGTCACCAGGACATCAATAACACAGAACCTTGAGCCCCACCCACCCCAGACCTGCTGCACCAGAATCTCTCTGCAAGCAGGGTCCAGGCCCTTCCACACGATCCTCACGCGTGTGTGATTTAAGAGGAACTGCTCCAAGGCCTGATACACCGTTCCAATGCTACATAATCCTGCAGCACTCGGCAAGGTGTTTCTGTCCAGCTCGGGGAAAGGACTGATTTAACTGAGGATAACCCGCCCCACCTCAAAGGCTGAAACAGGTCTGACCCCAGCCGTTTCTAAGTTCAAGAGAAACAGATCAGCCATATGCGAAGCCTGCTAGAAGACGTGTCCCACCCACTTCCTCCCATACCAATGGCACTGCTTGTGGGGTGCAAGTAGCAGGAAATGTGTCCAGGTCCCTGACTATAGCTCCCTGGACCGAGAGTGGGGTCTGATCTAAAGTGGCCACTGGTGGGGGACAGAGATGCCCATACCTGCTGGCCAGCAGAGGGAAGGCAGGTCCCTGCGAAAGGAGCCCCTGAACAGAGCAAGGCTGGGCAGCTCCTCCAGTTCCTTACCACAGAAGGAGGCAACTCCTGATCCCCTCTCAGGCTGGGCCAGGACTCCAGCCACCAACCTTCAGTGCTGAAGGACCGGGATGCATTTCATCACTGGGTCTGCGATGACCCCACGCAAGGACCTATACTGGGAAGAGTGGCCACACAGCAGACAAGGGTCCCCAACCCCTTCCTGACACTTGGCTGGGCTTCGTACTCAATACACCGCAAAGAAGGTTGCTTTCTGTTGTATTTTGCAAAAGGGAGAAAAGAGAAAACCTCTTAGTGTAAGACTGCAGCCATAGTAGTGACCACTGGCACAGTGAAGTATCTTTCCTATGGACACTGGGCCCTAGGCAGGTACCAGTGAGGACATGGGAAACCAGGAGGGGAAAAAGATCAAACCTTTCCCAGGCTTGATAAGAAAAGGAGGTTGTTGGGTCTAGGGCGGGGTTGAAGGTCAGTTATCACCATCTCACCTCACCATGCACCTACTAAGTGCCAGGGTCTCCTAAGCCCTGTTCCTGCCGTGTCACTTAGGCCTCATAAAAAGCTCCAATGTAGGTGCTGGTATTCTCCACCTTCCTTTTCTCACTCCCTCCTGGTAGCTCCACCATGGAGCTGCACCTCAACCCTATTTCTTTTGACATAGAAAACCTGGGCTTGTGGAGGTGGGGGAGTCCCTTGCTTGAGGTCTCACAGCTCAAGCAGCTGTGAGGACTGGACTGCCTCTGACACCAGGGTTCTTTTTTTAAAGCACTGTGCTCACCTGTCCTCAGACTTGAGACAATTGGTGACAGGGAAGCAGGATAGATCTCCAAGCAGCAAATGTTCATCACTCCAGGGCCAACAGCTGTGGGTGGCTCTGGGCACACAGACAAACAGGTCCTGGCTGGTAACTCAGCAACCCAAGGCTCCTTCCTGTAATTACTCCCCACCTGGCTAGGCAGAGCGGCCTGGCTGCCCGGCAGGGAGCTGTAAGCATTCCTTGGCCTGAGGTGACATGATGCCTTGGTGCTGAGATGAAGTAATCAATTTACAATTAGAAAATTGCCACTTTTCAGAACTAAGAACCCTCAGAATGGTTTTCTCCAAATATTTTAGGGAAAAGATCTTGGGAGCAGTGTGAGATCTCAGGGGCAGCGGGATGAAGGTGGTGACATTCTGGTCTGTCTAGGGCTGCTCCTCAGGTCCTCTACCCAGGAGTTAAACAAGGGTACCTGGCTCACACCCAAGCCTTCCAGGCCCCACCCCTGCAGCCACTCACCCAGCTAGCGGTCCAGCAGTGCAAGCCTAGGGAGGTCTCTGGCTCAGTGGGCTGCCTCTTCCAAACACCTCATCCTCAGACTCACCTAGGGATACCCTCCTCCAGTGTCACCGCTCACCCCAGCATACGCACAGAGGGCACGCATGTGCAACCAGGCTGCAACACCAGAGGCTGCCCGGGTCATAACCGGGTCCAAGAAGAGAAAGGCAACAGGCAGCAGAGCTGGAGAATTAAATGGCATGGGTGCTGGAGCTGGACACTCAGATAAGAGCTCTGGTTCAGTCACTTAGCAGCCACAACACCAGGCCAACTCTGACCCTCTTTGAATTCTCACTTCCTGCCCTGAGACACAGACACAATTACACCCATTCTCAGGGAGGTTCGGGTTTGTGGGTGCCAACAGACAATGCCAGCAAAGCACTGCTCCTGACGGTGATCTTCATAATATCGTCTCTAACCATAATAATCTAACCGCTAACAGCTAGTTACCCGCCTTTATGCCAGGCACAGTGCTAACCACTTTATATGCTTGACCATTTACTCCCCACTAGAAACTGAAATCGAGTATCATTAATCACATTTTATCGTTAATTACATTTCTTCTGTAAGCTATGCTCAGGACTATTAATAGCTCAGTTATTAAGTGGTGGGACTGGGACTCCAAACTCCACAATGACATCTCTGGATTCTGCCTTTCACATTCTATTCCATCCCATTTAAAAACCCCGGAGAATCACAGGACAAACAGGTCCTGGGGGAGAGTAACTTCGTGGTGACTAATATGAGCCTAAAGCCATTCCTTGGGGAACAGGCACAGAGTAATTTAATTTTCTGGTTAGCTCTACCTTCATTAGAAGCCTTTGTTTATTGCTATCTTGTAAGCAAGGCTCGTTGCAAGAACCAGCCACCCAGAAGGCTGCTTAGGAACACACTCAACTGCTCGCAAACCCAGCACACTGAGGCCACCAGGACCCTGGAGAGGCCACACGGGGCCAGTCTCCTGCACCCTCCCCTGCGGACGAGAAGCCTGTGTTCTTTCCTGGCTCTGCTACCTCCTGGAACACTGACTCCTCATCTGCAATGGGAAGAGATGAACTGGGAGATCGCCAAGCCCCCGAGGGGAGGCAGAGGAGGCAGCGGGCTCCTGAAAGTCAGGCCAAGGCCCCAGCCTGGGCTCTAACATACCCTGTGCGTCGCAAGCACGACGTCTGCTGAAGGCTTGCTCAGCTCGATCGCGCTCCATCCTCACAGCACCCCGGGGGAGGGGCCTGCATCTCCGTTTCACAGAAAAAGGAACAGAGGCTCAGAGAGGATGGGTGCGCGGCTCCAGAGCACTCAGCCGGTAACCGGAGCCGGGACCAGACGGTCGCTGGTCTCTCTGCAAGGCCTGGCAGCCGCCCCCGCCGGAGGCCCGCACGGGGTCTCCGCTTTGGCAAAGAACTCGAGTGGCCGCGGTTCACCCGCTTCAGTCCGTCCCGCCGCCGCGACGCAGCTGTCACCGTCCCTGTCGCCGTGGCGCGTACCACCGCGCCGCCGGGTCCCGGTCCCCACTGCCCGCCCCCTCCCAAGCCGCCCTCAGCGCGCACCTCACCTGGATCCCCTCACCTCGCAGCCCCGCTGCCGCCACCCGGAGCCCGAGAGGCTCCGGCAGCGAACGCAGCCCGCCAAGCCGTCCAGCCCGTCAGCCGCCGCAGACTCGCAGGTGCTGCCGAGCGCCTGCAGAGTAGAGAGCCCAGAGCCACACGCACGCGTGCGCAGATAGGGGCCTGCGCCTGCGCAGACTGGGACTCTGAACTAGCCTCGGCCCGCCGCGCGGGCCAGGCGCGCGGAATCCTGGGAGTTGTAGTCTAAGTCTCAGGGCATCTGACCAGCTCCACCTGCGCAGTCTGGTAGGTAGTGTTTGTGTCCTGAGCAGCATTTACTTGTTACACAGCTTTGAGAGTCCCGGTAATAAATTTAAATTCAAGTTCCGCCGATAAACCAAGTGCAATTTATAAAGCCAAATAAGTAATATGTGACCTGCATTTATTTTTTATTAGTACATATCTGTAGTACACACTGGTCGTTCATCGTGGGGAGTTGGTACATGTGCATAACACAGTTTCATTCTCTTTACTTCTGCTTCACTCTCCTGTCTCCCTCCTTTCCATTTTTTTATTGTTTGGTTTGTTTGATTGTTTGTTTTGGTTTTTTGGCCAGCCTTTTGCCATGTAGTTCAGGCTGTCCTGGAACTCTCAGCAACCCTCCTGTCTCAGCCTCCACAATGCAGGGATCACAGGCGTGCGCCACCACCCCCAGCTCCTTTTCATTTGTAAAAGATTTAGGTCCTTGTTTCTTATCATCTCTCTTATTTTGCTCTTTAATTTATGCATTGGGTTTCTCATCTAAGAGAAATCATGCAATGTTTAAACTTACGTGCTTGATTTGTTTCATGTAACGTTACAGTCTCTAGGTGTATTAGCCATCTTCCCACAAATGACTGCAATGTATCCTCTGTGGCAGGCGGTACTCCTTTGTGTGTAAACACCACATTTTTTCTTTATCCGTTCACCTGTTGATGGACGTCAACAGTCTGTTTCCGAGATTTAGCGATTATGAATTGTGCTGCTGTAAACACACTGTGTTCACAGGGGAGCTGCTTTTAAAACACACGATGCTAGAGGGGCTTCCGTGTGGACACCCCAGCTCTCTGCCACTTGGGTCTGGCCACCTGCCCCACCCTAGCACATCCAGCTGTCCGACCCCTCCCAGTTCCTAGGACTGTGGCTACTGGAAGTTACTGCAGAGCCTCAGAACACACATTTGCCTCCATTTCTTGATTCACGGATTTTAGATCTCTTGACTTTTTGCTAGGATACATGAGGATGTAAGTTGTATAGAGTTGCTGACCAGGTCTCTCCTCACCCCCAGGGAGTTAGGAGATAATATTTCTGCTTCTCAACTCAGAAAAGGCCTGTTATTAACATAAGTATGATAAGCTGGTAGTGGTCAAGCATTGAGATGTAAATTTATGCAGGACAATCTGTCAATAGTCAAAAGTCTTTAAATACTTGGAGTTAAAAGCCTATAACCAAGAATTTCTAGTAATTGTGTATGAATATAAAGGCAGAGTTTTTAAAATAATGATTAAAAAATTAGAAGGCCAATTTCAGATAAAGTTGAACCATGAGCAAAAAAAAATCCCAAGAATGATAATAAGGTCATGATAAAAATGTTGACTCACCAAGAAAAGTAACCCTAAGGTGGGTGTGGTAACACACACCTGTAGTCCCAGTGCCCAGAAGGCTGAGGCAGGAGGACTGCTGTGATTTCCAGGCCAGCCTGACCTGCATAGTGAAACCCTGTCTTGGAAAGCCAAAAAAAAAAAGAAAAGAGAAAGAAAGAAAGAAAGAACGAAAAAAAAGAAAGAAGAAAGAAAAGTAATCCTGTGTGTGGATTTATCCACTAACAGACCCTCAAAATAAACCAGTCAAATACTCATAGAACTAACAGAAGTGAGCCTGCAAGGATAGCTGCAGACTTCACCATTCGTCTCTTCACAATGGATAGAACAACTAGGCAGAGGTCAGGGAGCTTGTAGAAAAGTTCTACCCAATGCCAACACCAGTCTCTACTGTAATCCAAATATTGAATATTATAATCCCTTTTTTAATCTTCCTCACAACTCAGAAAGTTATATTTGTCATTCCATTGAAACATTATTAGAATCCCGGCAATTTCAATCTACCTCCTCCAATGCAACCCACAGCTACAGCAAAGACACCAAGACAGATTCAAAGTTAAGGGCAGCCAAGGGGTCCTAACCCCAAACCAAGTGAGGATATGTGGACAAAGGCCCTGATTCAAGGCCTCTCCCAGAATTTATCACCTTGTGAAGAAGGGAGCGGCTTGGGGATGAGTGAAAGGGAAGATGGTGGACACTGCGTGAGTAATTTGAGCTGGCTATCTGGGGAGGGAGAAAAGCATCTTTGTAATATGCATGGAGATAGACAGAAAGACCAGTCTGCATAACTAGACTGCGATAGCATATGAATGAATTTAGGAGGCTGTTGCTTCAGTTTCCGATATGTAAACTTTTGTGCCCTAAGTATTCATAGCCTCTTACTTTGAGGCTCATACCTAGCTGACATTCCTGGAGCTGAGTGGCTCTCCCATCCCACTGAGCTTCAATCTTTTACGGAGAGCACTGTGCCAGGAAACAGGAAATTGTCAGGTTGGCCTCCAGAACTACATACCAGTACCTTGGCTGGCCTTATTTGCATCACTTAGAGCCAACTGAAGGGAGAAGGGAATAGCTTAGCCCACTCTGTACATATCAGTATGTGGAAATAAGGCTTGATTTAACTAATGCTGCAGCAATTGTTCTGCAGTCAAGGAGAGTCGCTCAGATTGTCTGCTACAAGTCTCACCTCATTGATATTGACGGGACTTCCACCCAGCAACAGAATACATGTTCTTTTAAAGTACCTGCAGTATGTGTGTATTAAGGCTACCTGCATCCTGGACCATAAGGGTAAAAGTGAGCAAAAGATATAAATAGACATTTTATCCACATGGATATGTGCGTAGCAAATAAGTACATGAAAACGTTCAAGGTCACTAGCCACGATGGAAATGCAAATGACAACCGAGATGGAATATCACCACACACTCTTTAGAACAGCTAAAGGTTATTTTTGTAAAGAGAGCGTTCCAAAACCAAATCTTGATGGGTATGAGGAAAAATGGATCTCTCGTACGTTGCTGTTGGGAATAGTTTGGTAATTTCTTTTAAAAAATGAAACATATACTTATGACTCATCAGT
Source organism: Dolichotis patagonum (assembly GCA_004027295.1). Classification (NCBI taxonomy): domain Eukaryota; kingdom Metazoa; phylum Chordata; class Mammalia; order Rodentia; family Caviidae; genus Dolichotis; species Dolichotis patagonum. The sequence continues at coordinate 215,984 of PVJX010000519.1, read as the reverse complement.
TACAGCCCCGGGCATTTATCCCAGATAAATGGAAACTCCTGTCCATATAAAAACTTTTATGAAATTGGTCATAACTTCTTTATTTGTGATTGTCAAAATCTGTAAACACAAAATGTTTGTCAATAGGTGAGTGAATAAACAAACTATGATATATTCAGTACCGTAGAAGACCACTCAGCAATAAAAAGTAGCAAACAGTTGTTGCACACAATTGTGCCAGGTGAAAAAGTCTCAGAATTACATGCTCAGTGGTTCTATCTGCAGGACATTCTTGAAAAGGAAAAGCTATAGAGATGGAGATGGTATCAGTGGTTGTCGGGGCTGGGAGGGGCTGCACAGTGGGTCAGACATCCTAGGGGTAGCAGGAAGGACGTCCCTCTGGTGATGGAATCCTTCTTTCCATATCTTGCTTCCTATGCGAATCTATACATGCGATGAAATGACAAACTTTCTATCAGCGTCGAACTTCTGATTTTGATATGATACAAAACTCACATAAAATGTAACTCCAGGGGGAAATGGATAAAGAGGTTCTAGGGAAATTCTCTATACTATCTTTGCAACTGCTGGTAAATCTGTAATTATTTCAAAATAAAAAGTTTTTTGAAAATCAAAAACTTAGAAATGATTTCTTTCTGCAGTCATACAGCATTGATTATATAAAATAATGAACCTCCTAAGAAACTATTAAAAGCATGCTGCAAAAGAATTTATGGATGTGATTGAAAATATGGTGAATATTTAAATTTTACTATAACAGTGCCATTAATCCCCCTCACTTGCAACGCACTCATCCCATCCCTCTGCCACTTTCTGAAGCGCTTCTGGAGTCCCCTTTCCCGAGTGCTTTGTTTGCACTATGTGGTTGTCTCGATGTTTTAAGTTGATTCAAAACGTTGATCTTTCTGGGTCATTTTGACTTCAGGGAAGAGCCGGAAGTCGCAGGGTGTCAGACCCCATGAGTAAGGTGGATGAGGACATAGCATCATGTTTTTATGAGTCTACCTTTCTGCTGGGCAGCACTCGGCCACGGCATTCTCTGCATTTTTTATTATACTTCATAAAGACACTCAGGAAGGAGGACTTCCAGAGCTGCTTCAGAAGTGACAAGAATGATGGGATGAGTGTCTAACACAGGGGAAGTATGGGGGGGATTCGTGGCCATGTGTCTTTTACTATAACTAACAATATTAAACACTCACCATAGTTTGCACACAGCTCCTATACTTAATGCTGCGGGAAGTACTTCAAATGACATCACACTTAGTGAAACAGGCAGCAGCACCCAGGGTATTGTGAAAATACATCTATGCACAGAAAAGATCTTAGCAGGATGCCAGCAAGATGCCAACGATGGTGACCTGGAGTGGAGAGAATATAGGTGCTTACATTTTCATCTTGGCAGTTACCTGCATATATTTAGGCCTGCAACGAGTGATTTCAGTTTGTTTTGTTGTTTGTTTGTTTTGGTCTTTTTGAGACAGGGTTCCACTATGTACTTCAGGCTGGCCTTGAACTCACTTCGTGGCCTAGACTGGCCTCAAGCTTACAGCGATCCTCCTGCCTCAGCCCCCTGCATGCTGGGATTACAGGTGTATGCCACCATGCCCGGCTGCTCTGTTTTAAAACACTTCTGTGTTGGCTTTGTGGTTCTCCCTGAGAAAGCTGGAGGAAGAGCAGCATGCAGCAGAGAGAGGAGTGCGTCCTGGCTGCCATCCGGGCTCCTGGCCAGGCCCCCAGGGATGCGCAGGTCGGTCCCCTGGGACACAGACTGAGCGCACTGGGGATGTCTCTGCAGGTGCGGCAGTTACGGCTCAGGTCTGAGCAGCTTCTTGTGTGTGGAGGGCGACTGGACCCTGGGGCTGTGCTCACGGAATGCTCATCCTTTGAATGTGCTGGGAGGAGGTGGGGCCTGGTTCCTGGGCTGTGACCCGGAAGGGCACAGGCTTGTCCCCGGCTCCCCCTTCCCTTTCTGCTTCCTGAATGCCATGGGCTGAGCCACTGTCCTGCCCCAGGTCTCTCTCTTGGCATCGGCCAACTGTGAACCACAGCATGAGCTAAGACAAACCTCCTCTTTAAAACTGCGGGCGTCAGGCCCTTTGCTGCAGTGACAAGAAAGTGACTAAGACAAAATCCACCGTGGTTTTTCGGAGGTTTTTTTTGTATTGGTGCCTGAAATCCAATACCATGTTTTAAAAACTATCCTTGCTGTGGTGCACAGCAAGGCTTTCTTTGCTGACCAGAAGCTTTAAAAGACCTTTTCACCAAGGTTGAAAAGAGGGCGGAGTAAACTGGCTTTTGGTGTTTTGCTCAGTACTTCCAGTTGTGGGCGCTTCGGAGCTTCCAAGAGGCAGCAGCGCGGCTGCAGCCTGGTTTGGCGTTTTGTGAGGCTGGGCCTCTCCCGGGCTCTGTGAGTGCTTCTGCCTCTATGGGGGAGACCCCTAAACCCACACCCGTGGCCCTGAGATCCTTGTTCCAACCCAAGCTGCTCTTGGAACTTCCGCCCCTGGCTGGCCGGCCAGCATCTCCAGATCTACAAAATATGGTGAGGCTGGGCTGGGATTTAAAAGCGTCTGCAAACCATTTCGGAATCATTCCTCCCTTGCGAAGGAGAGGTCCCTTTCCCTTTCCCTACAGGTAGGGCGCCACTTAGTGACTGGGTGAAAAAAAACACATCGCGCCCCCCCACCCTTTAGACCGCACGTGTTGCAGAGAAGCCTCGCCCACGTGGAAAGGGGGTCACTGAGTGTATTTGTCCTAACAAATGCCACAGAGAGCGTGGCTTACACAACAGAAGCTTGTTTCGGGCGTGCGCACTGGAAGTCCGAGGTCAAGCAGTCCGCAGCCTTGGTGTCTCCGGCGGTGGCCACTTGCGCACCGTGCCCCCGCAGGGGCTCTTTTGCGCTTGCGCACATCCCGTCGTCTCCTGCGTGCTGCTCTCCTTGAGAAGCCACCTGTCACGCACGTTGGGGCTGAGCACTAGCCTGACCTCCTCAGTTTAACTTGGTTGCAACGCGAAGGTTCACCTCAGCGTACAGTCACACTTGGAGTGGTGGAGGTTACTTGTGAACCGGGGGGGGGGGGCTCCCACAGCAAGCTCCCTGCAGCTCCTTCAGGTCCTGACCATCAAGACCACCTGAGCGATGAGCCCCAGCCTCCAAGCCACATTGCAGTCCCCGGAAGTCACGAGGCAAGGATGAGCACTTCCTGTGTGTTTGTCTAACGTCTGACCCATAGAACCTGCAGCAAATAAATCACTTCCGGTCTTTTCAAGCTGCTAGGCTCTAGAATATGGTCACGTAGCTTGGGCTGTGTAGAAGTCTCCCTTCGGTCTTCTCACAGCCCCTTGCATTGATCATGTCCCTCCCTGTTCCAGACTGAGGCTATTGGTCCTTTCCAACCCCGCCCACCACCATGCAGCCAGCAAATGGAGCCCAGCTGGGTGGGCCCTACACCTGCTCTCCCACCACGCCTCCTTTCCGGCCCCCTCAGCCCAGCCTCACCCCCTCTTCTTGGCCACCTGGGATGCCGAGGTCTGCTCCCCGCCCGCCTCATGCTGCTGCTGAGCTGGTCCAAGCTGGACCTGTATGCACAGATGAAAAAGTGCTTCCTGCAACCTAGGTTTCAGACCCGCACATCTATCTGGGTCTTTAGGGTGAGTACTGAGGGCCCAACAGATCACAACGGCATCTGTGCCGCAGCAGCATGAGGAGGCCAGGGCGAGGCCAGCTAGGGTGACAGGAAGGCTGCGACTGAGCCCCCCGGGCCACTGCCCGGGACTGCTTCTCCGAGACAGCCTCGAGGTGAAGGTTGAAGGCTTTTAAAACAACGCTTTGGGAAGCACTTTGCACGGAGAAGTGTGATTCTCTCAAATCTCCCCTATTGCATGCTTTTCATTCGAGATTACACTCGGCCTGTGCACTGATGGGGGTGACAGGGGGTGCGGCCAGCACCTGGCTGGCCAGTCTGCGTGCACAGTGGCCTCCACTCTTTGCCCAGGACACAGGAGCCGGGCCGGGACTTTGTTGGGCCTCACTGTGTGGATGATTAGACCACACCAGGGGCAGGAGCCTCTAAAGGACACATTCGTGTCCTGAAACAGGAGTGTGACCTATTGTGGCACCTTCGGTGAATGTTAAATTGTGGAGGGAGATGTACAACTTGCATAATTCCAAATCATCCCAGCCATGGCCAGGCATGGTGGCACACACCTGTAATCCCAGAACTTGGAAGGCTGAGGCAGGAGGAGTGTCCTGAGTTCAAGGCCAGCCTGTGCTACATAGTGAGACCCTGTGTCCAAAAAACAAAAAAGTCCTTTGCTCCTACCAATGGCCACCATCTGAACTGTCCAGCGCAGTCGGGCTAGTGGGAGAGGTTTCCCCCTGGGACCTGAGGGAAGGGGAGATGCCCTGGGGAGGTAACTGCTCAGTGTGACAGCAGAAGTCATGCTTAGCACCTCTGGATGCCGCCCCAGCCTGCAGGGCAGTCTTGGGTCACTTCAGAGGCGGCTGCCCTTGTCCACAGCTGCTTCTGAGATCTGTAACTCCTAATTTACTTCGCTTTCTCCAGCCTCATAATTTGCACTTCTTAGAGGATAATTCCTCTGGGCACTTAATATTCAGATACGGGGTGTGCTAGATGCCTGATACTGGTAAGGGTTTCAGGGGATAGGTACCCTCAAGTACTAAGCATGAGAATATAAATCAGTATGGGTCACTGAAGGCCCACTTGAAGTACATTGGTTTGTTTACTTATGAGAAATGAGGAGGGTGTCCAGGTACCCACATTTATTAAGCTTTTTTCTTCCTCAGCCCTTAGAACAAACTTTCTATCCTTGAGGTCATAATAAGGCTGCTGTAGCTCCTGCCATCATAACAGGGATCCACCAGGAAATGGAGGAAGGGCTAGACGAAAAGGTATTTTCTGGAAGTTTCACTTAAAATTCCTGCCTGTATCTCATCTACTACCTGTATCCCCAAGGGAAGCCCAGGATTGTACCCTTTGGTGATCAAGGGAGAATGGATGCTGCGTAGATGGTGAGCACTCTGTCCTGTCAGGTGCAGCCCTGATGGAGGAGAAGTCAGAAAGGAAAACGTTAACTGCATGAACTCCTGACCCAGAAGTCCCGGTGCTGGGAAGACCCTGGAGATGCGTTCCCCTGTGTGTGCTGTGCCTGCACCCGGAGCTGTGGCCTGCTCAGACCCAGAGCCAGGGAAATGGGTTTTCACTGTGTGTGATGTGGGGTCCTAGTGTCAAGGACTAGCGAGTCCTCTCCCCAAGAAGGAAAACCATGAAAACAAAAACTCCCATCATGCCAGCACTCCGGGCGCTTAGGCAAGAGGGGGCTTGAGTTCGAGGCCAGCCTGGGCAGTGCAGGTCAGAACACAAACTCCTCCCAGGAAGGAGATGGTGGAGACGGGGGCAGCAGGGCTGGCAGGGGTCTCCTCTCAGCCAGAGGACAGCGACAGGGAGAGGAGCACATGCGTCTCCCCCAGGACCCCACACGCATCTGGAGATGTGCAGTTTTGAGGGGGCTGGTACAGCTCCCACGAGGCTTGGGATGCCGCTGGGAACACTGTGGACTCTGGGGTCCTCAGAGGCCCAGGGAGGGCAGAAGGAAGGAGGATGGGATTTTCGGGGTCCATTTGTTGGAGGCCTCAGGTGACTTGCAGACCTTCCAAGCCGTCCGTCATGGTCACCTTTCTGACTGCTGTCCTCTCCCAGGTGAGGCGCCTGCCCGGACACTTTCCCTCTTGACCACCGGAGGGGGCAAGAAGGGAACAGACGGCCTGAATCCCTGGATCCATCGAGACCTGGACCTAAAATCCCGGTGCTTCCCAGGGGCACGAACCAATCAATCCCTCTTCTCCTCCTGCCCTCAGTCTGCTTGATCCAGTTTAAGCAAGGCGTGGGTCCAGCCGCTAGAGCAGGGAGTCGGGCAAGGCTCTGTGCAGAAGCAGCAGCAGGGCGGAACGGTCTGGGCAGTGGAGAGCTGCTGCAGCCCGGTGGCCAGAAGCAGAGAGTGCAGGAAGGAGCCGGAAGGGAGACGCGCGCTTCTGAGTCACACCCAGGGATCACCCCAGCCAAGCCTGACTGAAGGTCGGCCGTGAGCCCCACGATCCAGCCGCCTTCCACACACACAAGGCTTTGGGGGCCATTTGAGATCAGACCATGGCAGTGTCACTGGGGCCATATGGGGAACAAGAAGAGGAGATTTGAGAGGGGAGGCCACGAAGCTGAATGCTGAACCCCGCAGTGCCCACGGGGATGGCAAGGGTCCTCAGGTTGGGACCTGACCAGCACAGGGACTGTCCCCTGTACGTGCTGCTTGCTGGCCTGGGTTTACCCTGTGTCCTTTCTCGGTGGCTTTAGGGCCACCCCAGTGATGCGCTGTGTGTGGGGGGAGTGGTGGAGGGGGGTGCGTGTGAGAAGGCCGCACTGGGTCAGACCAGCGGTCAGGCAGATGTGGCGTGACCTGCATAAGCCTCACGTTTCTCACTCAGAACAGGACACTGTGACCCCACAGGCGTGATGACGACACAGATGTCACCTGAATGCCATGCCGATGCCCTGGCCCCTGCAGAAGTCCCAGGGACGAATGGGGCTTGGGGCTCTGGGTCGCTGCTGCTTGGGGCGGAGCCGCACTGCAGGTGGGCAGCTCGCTGGGATTTGTAAACTGTGTATCTGTGAAGATACAAAATTAAGGAAAGGAAAGGAAGACGTTTTATTGGGCACTTATTGGAAAGGGAGAGAGAGCGGCCCTGGTAAATCACAGTAGGGGGCTCTGGAAAGATGTGGACCCATGGCCCTTCCTCTTCAGCCCTTTTGATGAGTATGACAGAAAGACGCCTCCTCCCCCAGTTCGTTACAACCTGATTGGCTACTTCATTCCCTGAGACCCTTCATTTGGGTACTGAATCCTGTCACTGACTGTGTACAATTCCTACGTGAGCACCACTGGGTTTTCCTTTCTCCCATCAAGGTCTTATCTCTAACAGTATGGGGGGCTATACACAAGGTCAATTTAGCAGTTAACTAAAGGGAGACAGAGGCAGATAGAGATAGAGATAGAGATAGAGATAGAGATAGAGATAGAGATAGAGATGATAGAGATAGAGAGATAGAGATAGAGAGATAGAGATGATAGAGATAGAGATAAAGATAGAGATAGGTGTATTCTCCAGGTGTGAGTGTGTATTTTACATACTTGAGTGTTCTGTTACGCAGCCCCCTTCTGCTCTGGTCTCCTTGGTACCTTACTGCCCGCTGGAGAGGGACGGTGGACTTCATCGAGGGCGCCAGCAGAGCCCCCCCCAGCTCTCCTGGGAGCCCCTGCTCCTCAGCTCTGTTCCTTTTCTTCCCAATTGCTCCCTCTAGCGAGGGTTTAACTCTTTCAGGTCTGGACTGGTCAGGAAGCTTCCTGAGTCCTTCACCCCATTATTTCCTGTCTCTCTTCCCCCTTTCCCTACAGATCTATGGAGGGACAACGCTCTTCAATTCAATTCTGTTTCCTTCATCAACATATCATTCGGAGGACTGGTCAATGTTTTTTTGTTTGGCTGTTGGGACAGGGTCTCTCTATGTAGTGCAGGTTGCCCTTGAATTCCCTTAGGTAGCCCACGCCAGCCCTGAACTGGCAGCAGTCCTCCTGTCTCAGCCTTCCCAAGTGCTAGAATTACAGGCGTGCGCCACCAGGCTTGGTGTGATCAGTGTTTTGGAGGGCCCTCGAGGTACATTTCCCCACCCGCAAGGCCTCAGAGGAGGTGGGCTGCTACGCCCACTGCCCAGAGCAGGCTGGGAGCTCACTGCCTTGGCCTCCTTGATTTTTTGAAAACCCCTTGTGGTTTGGCTCTGAGCCAGGCTAGCCACGGCAGTCACTTGGCACACATGCCCAATGCTCCGGGGGACAGAGAAGCCCTCTGCTGGCCCCTGCCTGCCCCCATGCTCATCAGCGTGCAGGACAAGTGGCCTGACCTCCGGGGTGCAGACCCGGCTTTTTCATTTCCTCAACCTTGTGTTTTGCTCTCTGTCAAGTACCTTCCTGGGTGGTGGAAGGGACATTTTATTTATTTTTTTTTTTGGAAGGAACATTTTGTAAAAGCAAAAATAGTAATAAGTTTGATCCGTCAGCTTGATGCAAAGAACAAATGATCTCACCGGCACTTTCAGAGTCCCCAGTTCAGAGCAGGAGAATCATTCCTGCGGGGGGGGGGGCGGGTGGCGCGAGTCCAGCGTGGCCTTTCCTTTCTCCTTTGAAGGTTTGTATGCACGAGGCTCCCTATTCATCCTTTCCCCATCCTTGGGCTTTGGAAGCCCAGCTGTCACACTGGACACTTGTCATTTTGATCTCAGATGCCCCCCAACCCGTGTTTACAGGACAACTGGATTATAGAGGGGTGACCCGGAAGGGTTTATGTCCCTGCACGCTCTGCTTCCTCCCCCAGACTCCTCTGCCGTGCCGTCCTGCCTTGGAGGTGAGACGTGAGCCCAAATAAACCTCTCTTCCTTCAAGTGGTGGTTGGTGGTGCTGCGTCCTAGCAAGGAGGTAGGTGATTAAGGCCACACTGGGTAATCATGGCCAGACCTTTCCTGCACAGTGCCCTCCCCCTGGAACTTCTGTGCGCTGTGCTATTCTCAAATTGGGTTGACTTGAGAGTTGGTGCCAGGAAGCTCCATCAGGGAGTGAGAAGTGAGACAGGAAGGGGAGGGAACGCAGCCAGTACAGGTGCCAGCGCCACTGCAGTCCGAGCTGGAGATGCGACCTCGAGAGTCCTTGGCGCTGATATACCCTGCTCTCACCGGGTGCTGTGCCTGTGTGCACTTTATGTCTGGCTCAGCGGCTTCAAGGGTGTTTAACTTGTCCCTCTATCTGTGTCACCCCTGATTCCTCCCCAACCCCTGTTGTAGCTGTATTAGCAGCAGCAGGGGCAGCAACAGCGAGACGAAGGAAATCTGGAAGGAGAGAGGCCTGGCGTTGAGCCACACAGCACTCCTGTGACTCTGGGAAGTCACTTGCTTCTTCCTCTGAGAGAGGGCCCGCGGGGCTCAGTGTGCTGACTTAGTGAGGCTCTGTGCCTAGACAGGAGCCTGGGAAAAGGAGCGAGCAAAGACCTCACAGAGGGCCTCGTAGACTGTGGAGCTTGGTTTTCTTTCTCTAAAATAGAATCAGTGAAACTTGTCGGTTCACTCCTAAAGCACCACAAACCAACAGCCATCTGTTACTCTGACTTGCAATTCTGCCATCCGCAGGGGCTCGGGGCTTTGTTCCTTCTGGTGTCCTGCTCTGGGAGCCACTGGCAGGGTGGTGGGCACATTCTTTGGTAGACATGGGACATCTGCAGATCCAGTTGTAGAAATACTTTCTCACTGCTCTTCTCCATCAAGTCAGCTGGCGAGCCCATTGGCCAAGGAAGGCCAGAATCAAAGGACAGGAGGCCACAGTCATCCTCCCTCACCTGATAAAACCTACAAGCTTGAAAAAAGGGAGGAGCCCCTCTGTTTCCTTGGGGGGTGCTTAGTCGGGTTCCTGCTCCTATTGCAGGGGGCTAGATCTGGACTGACGAATGACATTGGTGACCCAGTGCCTTTCGGAGAGGCTTAGCATACTACTCAGGAGGTGAAGCTTGAAAAACAGGTGTTTGCAAAAGGGTTTGGCAATTTTCCTGTGAGAACTGGGATAACAGGTTCATTATGGGCAAAAGTAAAAGCATCTATAAGGTGAAACACCGCAGTTTAAAATGACCCTTCGCGCCTGCAGTTGGCTACTGAGACGTCACCTCTCGAAAGGCTTTCTCTGTGTGCCACGTCCACGTTCAAAATGAGCTCACCCTGCGCTCTGTTCTGTGACTTGCCTTTCACCCTGCACCACACACCGTGAGTGGGTTTTGCCAAGACAGCCCCTGGGAACTGACAGTGATTCTCGGGGATTCCAAGTAGATTGGATGCGGACAGCTAACTGCCCCCACGGCCCAAACTAGTTTTCTTTGAGTGCCTTAGAAATGAACAAGGGCATTTATAAACCATCACTTTGTATTTTTAAAAATTTTTATTTAAAGGGAATAAAACCAAACAAAATAAAAACAATAAAGCCTATCAAAACAAAACAGTGAAAGTGATTAGGAATCGACAATGGCTACCATAATGCCTCTTGTTATCTTCAAAAATTTGCCTATACCATCAGACACAATAAAATCAAACAAAACAGAACAGAATCAAAGCAAAACATTGGCTAAAACAAAACAATAAAACTGAACAAAACAGTGAGAACAGTATTAGATTTCAAAAGCAAGGCAGAAGGAACCCCCCATATTTGCTATATTGCATATTATTACCCTCTTAATAGATGCTCAGACTACGGGCCCCAGGCCTGCAAAGTCAACCAAACGATACAAGCAGTAAGTTGTTTTTGTACCTCAGTTGCTGTCAACTCAGCCTGCGAGGCCCCAAATCTGCCAGGCCTTGTGTGGCTTGCACAGGCTCATGGGAAGGACAAACTGGCTTTTTGTTTCTCCTGGACTCAGCAATCATTTTGTGGTTTTAATTATCACATCATTTTCCTCATTGCTGCGGGTGCTTGCTTCCCCTTGGCCAACATAAGTGAACTTTATCCCATGGAGGTGGGGTGATTAGACCAGGAAAGTGAGCTGATTGTTTACTCCTTCAGATCTTAGAGAAGTTTCTTATTTTGCAGAGATTAAAGATCAGCCATGATTTCACTCAGTCCTTTTGTTGCGTGGGTCAGATAATTGAGGTCCAAGATAAGGCGGCAAAATGACTTGGATCACAGAGCTGGCAAATGCCACATCGTGTTTATTTTTTGGTACTGGGGATGGAACCCAGGGCTTTGGACTGAGCTACATCCCCCTGCTCTCTATTTTTTGTTCTGAGAAAGGGTCTCAGCCTCTCAGTATGCCGGGATTACAGGAGCGTTGTCACAACCAGTTAATGACACATTTTAAGACCCCAGAAAAACTTTCTGGGCAGGATCCAGACAAACCAGGTGGGTGCTCAGGCCTGTGGGCTGAGGGTAGATGCACAGGATGCCTGGAGCTGGGGCAGGACCCAGGAGGGTCGGGGCAAGCGAGGAGGGAGAGGGCAGGGAGAGGGTCATGCCCAGGAGAATGAGAGGGTGAAACTGGCCACATCCAGTGGTGATCAGATCCAGGAACAGAGCTAGACCAGCAGCTTGTAACCATGGAAACTGCCGAGGAGGAGGCGGGGAGCGTGGCCAGGCTAGAAGGTGTGGGTAAAGAAGCCTACGGAGTCAGAGGCTCTGGAGAACAGCTGCTTGCTTTCCAGAGGACCCTGAGGGATTCTGGTGCATATTCAAATGCAAGAAGCTCTGGTCCAGCCCTGTTCTCCATCTCCACGATTGTACATTGCAAAATACTGAGTCCAGGCCAACCCCAAATCCAGCTGCTATGAGGCGGGATCACAGGCGATTCTCATGTGTGTCCGGGGCCAGGGCTGGGCTGTCCACTGGCAGCACCAGGGGCAGTGGGCTGTTGGGGAGAGGAAAAGCTCTGGCGGGGGTCCTTTTTCTCCACAGCATTCCTTGTCTGCATTATCGGCTGGAAACCTTTTAAGATGGGGATTCTAGGAAACCTCAACTGTGTATGTGGCTGTCTTGGTGACTCACGCTGTTTCTATTGGAGCAGTGGCTGCAGATTCCAGGGAGGGACCATTTCTCTGTCCTATCTATCTAAGAGACTTCCTGGGAGTGGTTTCTCCTTCCACAGAGGGGCCTGCCCTCCAGCGTGGGTGGGGCAGGCTGGGGAAGTGGCCACGCCCGGACACCGCCCAGCTCCTGGAGGGGGACATTCATTAGAAGAGGCCATGACTCCATCTGGCTGGGCAAACGCTGCTGCTTCTCGTTGCTTTTTAGCCAGGGCCAGAGAATCAATAGGTGCATCTTTCAGCCACGCAGTGCAGGGAGCTCGGAGCCTGGCCTGCCACAGCACGACCTGCGGTTGACTGTAACCATGACAACTCCGTGGGGCAAGTTGCCAAGAAACATGATTTAACCTGGATTGGATGTTTGTTTTTTAAACAAGAACGAATGGAAAAGCACTCCATCGTGTCTTCTCGGGGAACTATCAGAGATGGACACTTAACTCTCCTGCTCATTTAATTACTTGTGCTTGTGATTTCTCTGGGGTGTGGAGCCCATTTCCAGCGAGGATGCAGTAGGTGGTGTTAGGCCCAGTGACTCAAATGACCTTGGGGTGGTCTGGGATAGGGACCACCCTGTCCCTGAAGCTGGTCTTATCTGTACTACATTAAGGGGACCTCTCAGACTAGAAGCTGCCCAGGGCAGGGTAGGGGAGACAAAGGGCTGGAGTTGAACCCACTGTGAGTCTTGGGCCCAAACAACAAATTCAGGCAGGCAGAACCGGCTGGGAGAGGGTATGATAAAAAGAGAAGGAGGGCAGGGGACACGTTTTATTTTTAATATCACATAGGCAGGTATCACTCTTATCGTTACCAAGGCAGTTTTTTCCCAGACACACTGATCTCTTTCGGTTCTTTTCATTTCTGTCTCTTCAGTTGGGGATATTTATCATGTGTCTACACAGTGACGGATCCTAAATTCAATCTCTTAACCAGCCCTACGGAACCTCAAGGGTCTTCACTGCTGTTCGATTTCGAATCTCATCTCAGTAGACTCTACTGGCTTGCTCACAGTGGCTTCTTCTGTTTTTAAATTTATTTATTTATTTTTTTTATTTTTTGAGATGGGGTCTTGCTACGCAGTTCAGGCTGGCCTTGAGCTCACTTTGTAGCCCAGGCTGGTCTCCAACTTGCATCAGTCCTCCTGCCTCAGCCTCCTGAGTGCTGGGATTATAGGCATGAGCCACCACGCCCGGCTAACTTATTTTATTTTAAAGAGGAGAAAATAAAAATTTCAAAACACAGCAGTTAGAGGGTAACAAGGGTATACACTCTGTGAATTGTTACCTTCAAATCAGAGCACAAGACACCTGCATTAAATTGTCAGAACAATACTAGCACAGACCTTTCTCCCCGACGAGCTCAGGGAAATCAGTTGTATAACCACCTTAACTGTCTTTTATGCACATAGCGTCTTTGGGCTTCTCACACTGCACTCTGCCTCTTCATTGGCCATGTTCGCAGTACGTAATGACCTTTTCCCTCGTGGGAGGTCAGATAAAAAGGTGCCTGCAGAGATCATAGCAAAACCCCAACGTCTTAACTTTAAGTAGCAAACATCAGTGCCTCCTTATCTTTCGAGTTTCTAAAGAGAAATAATTATTTCCTAGGTGCGAGAGGCCAGCAGTGCTCAGAGGCCTGCACGCCTGAGTTGGCCTCTGCAGCATTTCCCCCTGAAAGGAATCAGGCTCCTGAGCAACGGCTGAGTCTACACGCAAGGCAGGAAATGTACAGGATGGTCCTGGGCCACCTGGACGAGGCTGCCAACATTTTGGGGTCACGTCCAATGCAGCCAGCCAACTGGGATGATCTCATGCTGGCCGGAAATGGAACAATTGGAACATAGAGAATTAATGCAATTGAGTGAGTCAATATCCGCAAGCTTCCATTGATACATAAAGGAAGGAGAGTTTCCTCGTCAGTCTGTGGGTATCAGTGGGCATCCCGACAAAGAAATGGGCAGAATCAAGTATCTGTCCTGTTTGTCCTGGACGACAGCTTTTCATGGTCACCAGTAGTTTTCGTACGGTCTTTGTGGATAATTCCAGCTAATTTTTAAACCAGAAGCCGGGATGCTCTGGAGCGCTCAGCCTTCCGGGCTGCTGGTGAGGAACTTTCTGAGGGTAACTCGGGCTGGCCACGCCCAGACCCACAGATCTGACTTAGTGTTACTGGAAGCAAAGCCAGGAGACGCTCTGTGCCCACTCTCGGTGGGATGGGGAGTTATAAGATGAGTCCCAGGATCGTGTTGTTTTCCCCCCAGAATTACTACACTACCCCCCCCATATACTGAGGATTAAACACAGGACATTTAGGAAAAATGTGACATCATGCCTTTATCACATCCAACAAAATTAACTTTAAAAAGCTTTAATGTAAGTGCATGAGCAATGTCTGGAGACGTTTTGTTAATATTCGCAATTCTCGGGATTGAACCCAGGGCTTTTGCTCTGAGTCACATCGCCAGTCTATTATTTTATATTTTATTTGGAGAGAGGTCTCCTTAAATTACTAAGTTGCCCAGGCTGCATTTGAACTTAAGATCCTCCTGCCTCAGCCTCCCAGAGTGCGAGGTTTACCCGTGCCATACAAATGGAGTCAGATCGCACATGTCTCAGGCACCTGCTTCTTTTGACTAACATAACATTTTCAAGGTTCACCCGTGGTGTGCTGTGTATCAGTGCTTTCTTCCTTTTGTGCCTTAATTACTCCATCAGCTGGGTCTGTCACATCTTGTTTACTAACTCGTACTTAATACACATTAGGGCTATTTCCCAGTTTGGTCGCTATGAGTGATGCCATTGCGAACATCAATGAACAGGTTCTCATGTAAGCCTACCTTTAACTCTTGAGTATAAACATCCAGGAGTGAGATGGTCGGGAAACGTGGAAACTGTGTTTAAATGTTTGGTTGACAGCGAAACAGCTTTCCCTGGAGGCTGCAGGGCTCACCGCTCCTGGTGCACCCCTGGGGTCTCCGGGTGGTGGAGCCGCCGTGGGCTTGGTTTCCACATTTTCCAGGGACGAGTGGTGGAGAGCATTTGTTTCTCTGCTTCTTAGTTGCCTGTGTATCTTCTTGAACAAATGTACATGCAAATGCCTTGTCATTTTTAATCGGGACATTTGTCTTATCTTTCGGGTGTAAGCGTTATTTATATATGCTGGGTACCAAACGCTTGTCAGATGTGGAAGTCACGGGACAGTCATTTGCCCTGCTTGACCCAGGGGACCTATGGGTCCCCTGCTGGCCCTGCTGGTAAAGAGGAATTTGTTCTTAGGACCTCAAACTTCAGGTGAAGAAACCAACACGGGAACATGCTACGTGAGGTTACTGAGCAAGCTGATTTGTGCAGCCCGGGTACCCGAGCTTTATCTCACACACTAGGACCCAGAGGAAACTGCTCGCCGACTGAGGGACTGCAGCACCCTATTTCAAAGTGCCCCCAGACACAGTGGAGTACTTTTGTGCCATGAAGAAGGATAAACGTGAGCCTTTTGCAGGAAAAGTGAGGCACCCCAAGATCAAAATATTAAGTGCAATAAATCAGACACCCCAGCTTATATCATGTGGTTTTGCTTATCTGAGAAACACACACTGTAAATAAATAGTAAAATAAAAGAAGAAGTACATAATAGGAAGTCGGGAGGTGGATGTTTCTTAAAGAAGATTAAGAAATGGAGGGTGGGGCTGGCGGGAAGCGGATGAGAGAGGAGTAAAGCCCTGAGCCCCCACGAGGAGTGCAGACCTGCGCACTACAGATGCATACGAGAGCCAGAGAAGGAGGGGGCTCAAAATACAGATGGAGGGGGTGGAAAGGGGCAGAGAAAAAGAATCGGTGTGTACGATGTGCATTGCCGATTCTCCACCAGGAATGTACGCATTATATCCTACAAGCATGTAACAATAAAAAAAAAACCTTAGAAAATAACAAAATAAAATAAAATATCCATGGGATGATAGTATAAGGAAAAAATAAAAAGTGCTCTGCAGTTGAGCAGCAGCAGAACAAAGGCAAACAGGTTTCTCTACTGTAAGACTTGTTGATTCCTTTTTTTTTTTTGGTACAGGAGATCAGACCCAGGGGTGCTCCACCACTGAGCCACATCCCATTCTGTTTGTTTTTGAAAATGTCACTATGTTGCCCAGGCTGCCCTTGAGCTTGTGACCCTCTTGCCTCAGACGAGGCTCTCTTTTGGTGCACCTGGGGTATGTTGGTGCACCACACAGATCAAATTACCTGACCTCATAGACGGTACCACAGACCTCAATAGATTGATGATGTCACATATTAGGAGGTGACAAAAGCAATGGGGAAAAATAGAGCAAAATAATGTGATAGACAGAGTAGTGTGAAATTCCTGAGTTTGGTCCAGGCGAGGTTACACAGAGGTTACACCTTGATCCAAGGCATCACCCAGCACCTATTATCTCCCGAAGAAGGGAGTAGCTTGAGGACGAGTGAGGGAGAGAGCGGAGGAGTTAAATGGGCTGAGCTGGCCAGGTGGAGAGAAAGTACCTCTGCAATATGCAGGAAGGAGGGTGGAAAGACCCATCTGCGTCACTCCATAGAGGCAGCATTTGAGTGATGCAGGAGGCTGCTGCTTCAGTTCCAGATAGGCAGACTTTTGCACCTTGGGAAGTCACAGCCTCTATCTTGAGGCTGTAGCCCAGTTGACAGTCCCGGAGCTATGTGGCTCTGCCTCCCACTGTGCTCAGCTGTTTAAAGGAACCTGATGCAAGGAAACAGAAACTGTTGGTTTCAAGGATTGTACATCAGCACCTCCACTGGCCCTATTTGCATTGCTTAGAGCTGATTGAAGGGGAAGGAAATAGCTCAGCCAGCTCTGTACACATCAGTGCCTGGAGACAGGGCCAGGTTTAAATAACACAGAGATGACTGTTCTGCCCTGGAGGAGAGCCGTCCACATGGACTGCAAAGAGCACTAGCAGAAGTTAATGACGTAGAGCTAAATGCATATAACATATAAACACAGTCCTTAAAACGTCGTGTTAAATAAGAAAAGTAATTGAAAAATCCTATGTGATTGTGATAGAGTGCCACGAATATACGGTTTTAGAACAGCTATGCAGTTCTTAAACAGTGAGGTTGACTGTATATCAGTGTACATGTTTTAACTGTCTAAAAACTTACACAAAGGAAGATGAATTTGCTTCAGGACTCAGCTTCCCTTGGGAGGGTGGGAAAAGAATCAGGAAGCATGGCAGAGAGGCTTCGATTCTGCCTGCAGTGTTTTGTTCTTTAAACAGGTAAAAAAGCAAATGAAGGAAAATGGACCTGTTGGCCAAATGAGAAACTTGCAGTCTGGATCAACTAGAGGGAAGGACAGAGCAGAAGGAAAGATGAGGGAGCTAGAAGGGAGGGTCGAGGCACAGCAGAATGACAACGGCACGTCCCTCAGCCTCACTGAGGGACCCCGCGCCCTGAGATGAGCAGGGCTAGGCCCACCTGCTTCCTGTGCCCCCGTGTGAAATTGCAAAGCCAAGGGAAAACGCGGCTGAGACGCTGCTCTGCACGGTGCGCTGAGGAGAAGCCAGAAGCAGCTGCAGGGGCCAGGGTGGCGGGACGACTCTGGGTCCCCGTGGCGAGAGGCGAAGGCTACTGGGAGTCTCCCGTCCCCTCATACAGCAGGCGGAGATTTGTCCCCGTTGGAGCAGACAGAAGTCCTGCGGATGGCTTTGCCTTTCCTGCCCTCGGAGCTTCTGCTCCACAGCTCACGAAGCACCTTCGTCGCCGTCTCATTCTCTCTCCTCTTCCACCAGCGGAATTCACTGAGCTGAACAAAGCAGCAGCAACGGGCTGGCGGCCAGGGGCTGAGACTGCACCGCGGACCCGGCTGGGAGGCTGAAAGGAGCGAGGGCGCTGCCCTGTGGGGTGCGGTGTGTGCCCTCCAGAGCACCCGAGATCTGTGCTGCGCTTCCCAGAACCAAGGCACGCAGCGGGCGTCTGGGCGCTGAGGGAGGCGTGGTCCTCGCGCCTAGTAACCTGCCAGGGAAGTTCTGGCTCCTCTCTCCACTGCCTTCGGGCCTGCTGGCTCAGGCCTCAGTCCTCAAGATAAGAACGCCTTGGGGTACTCTGCAGGGAGCCCACGAGGCTGGTAGTTGGAACTGTCACTGGGATATCTTGGGCTCTTGTGATATCAACACAAAACAGAGACCGGATGGTGTGGACTCCTTTCTCCCCTCCCCCATTCGGTACAACTGCAGCCTGTGGAAGTAACCCGGGAGGCACCCAGGAACGGTGGAAAGAGGGAGCCTAACCGGTTAGGGACCCTGTGACCAAAGAAACAGCGTAGGAGCAGGGCAATTTAAATCCCTCCACTGACAGATCATGTTCTGAGCCTGGCATCTCCTGACTCCCTACAACAGGGCTATTGGAGTCTAGGGTGGGGGTGACTTGGGAGCCCCAGTAACCTTGAGCTGCCAAGAACAGTGTGCCCCTTCCCTGCTTGGCAGCCAGGTGTCCCAGGCAGGAGCAAATCCCAGGTCTCTTCATCCCATGGGTTGGAGACCACTTCCCTCACCTCGTGGCTGGGTGGCCCCGGGAACTGTGTACCCCACCTCAAGCCCCACCCAGAAAGCAGTCTTTGTCCCTCTGGGGTGGAGATTACTTTTCTCCCCTAGAGCCACCAAGAAGCTGACCTGGGACAACTTCCACCCACAGGCAACATCAGCAGGGACGGGTTTCCGCAGTGCCAGTCACACAGAGCAGGCCGAGCTGCACAGCAAACACCCAGAAAACCCGTTGTCAGGGGAACCACAGCACACAGAAGTTGCCCAGGACCCGCATGCTAAACCTAAACAGCTGTCTGCTTGCTTGGACAAAGAATGAAACTGGACTTGAATCTGCTCACACGGCACAAAATATCCAGACAACTAAAAAGAAAACCACTCGTGCCAGGAACGAGGGACATCACAGCCTGAGAGAAGACAACCAACCCAGTGCCACAGAGAGTCAGGTGTTACAATGATCTGGTAAGGGTTTGAGGGCAGCCAGAGCTTTAATGGTGATTTAAAAGGCTCTTGAAACAAAGGGAAAAGGTAGGAAATTCAACGAAGGGAGAGGGGAAACTGGATGGAAATTATAAAACTGAAGAATGCGATAACAGAGATGAGAAGAAGCAGAGATGCCAGAGGATGCGCTTGGTGAATCTGAAGACAAATCAACAGACTTTGCCATTAGGAGTAACAGAGAAGAAACAGGCTAAAAATGCGTTAAGAGTGATGACCTTGGAGGACAAATGGTTCAGCAAGTCATACCATGTGACATCACTAACAGCCAACAGGACCGACTCTTCTATGTGCAACCGGTGGGTGAACCCTGAGGACATTAGGCTGAGTGAAAAAAAAAATAATGTTCAAAGAACACAGACTGGGCCGGGGATTTAGCTCAGCGGCATAAGCGCCTGCCTGGCAAGCTCGAGGTCATGAGTTCAATCCCCGGTACTAAAAACAAAACAAAACAAAAACAAAAACAAAACGAACACAGACTTCCCGATTCCCACTGATGCTGTTCTTCAAATGGCAAAATAGAGGAATGGAGATCACACTGGTGTTTGCTGGGGACTCTGGATGGGCTGGGCGGGGAGGGGTACAGGGAGGAAGGAGCGGGGTTCTAGGCGGGATGACAGGGAGCCTTGTGATGCCAGAGCCACTCTGCCTCTTCTAAAGAAGCGCTAGCAGTGCATATTAATTCTACAAAATAATGAGCCTCGAGGTGATGCCTTCATGCGGTGCATTCTGTTCTGCATCTTGGCAGGTGGCAGATACACAGTTCTACACGTGGCATGAGATTTCAAAAACTAAGTACATGCACACATGTAATGTATGCGCACACAGAATATAACTAAAGTGAGATATCTAGGTAAGACAGGGGACTGTATCGGTGTCAGCCCCCTGGTTGGGATAATGTGCTTTATTGCAGTGTGGGGGACTGGGTCAGGGATCCCCGGGGCTCTGTATTCTGCACGGGAACTGGCAGTGATCTCGACATTACAAGGGGAGGGAGGTGCCGGCCGGCTGGTGCTGCTGCGGCTACTTGGTCCATCTTCCTCCGCCTCCTTCCCTCTCTTCTCTGTGCCCCAGGTCAGGCCCGCAGGTGCCTTTCCCAGGACCCCCTCTTCTTGGGCTCTTTGAACTGTGTGGGTGAGGCTGCTGTGGTTGGGGACTCAGGTGTCCACCAAACCCATATGGTAAAGGCTTGGTCACTGGTCCGTGGCTCCGAGAGGTGGTGGAATCTTTAGCGGATGGAGGCGTCTTGCAAAGAAACTCCGTCAGTGAGGAAGTGGCCCTGCAGGGGGTCCCAGGACCACAGGCCCTTTCCTCTCCCTCTCCGCCTCCGTGAGGGAGCAGACTCCTCCTCCACACACTGCTCACTGGACAGCAGCCGGGGACTGAGATGCAGGCCTCCCTGCTGCGGACAAGGGCTGTGACTTGCAAAGGTACAGGTCCACCAGTGTCGGAGTGCTGGATTCCCTGAAAACCCACGCCGTGCCAGTGCTGCCCCCTCCTGGCGTGCGTCTGGAACTGCAACGCTGAAACCACAGGCTTTCGTAGTGCTGTGTGCTGTGTGTTGTGTTGTGATTTGTTCTGTTCTGTTTGGTCCTAGAGTTTGAACCCAGGCCTTTGCACATGCTAAGCGAGCACTGCACCACATGGAGCTACATCCTCAACCTTAAAAAACTGTTTTTCTAATTTTGAAATTAGGTCTCTAAATTGTCCAGAGGACTCAAACTCGTGATTCCCCTGCTTCAGCCTCCCTCAGTGCTGGGATTACAGACAGCCTCACTCAGAGCCGGAGGAGACCTCAGCGGTAATTTGGTCCAGTCACCTTTTTACAGCTGAAGGAACGGAGGCTCAGGGCAGGAAATGACCTATTCCAAGTCTCCCCCGTGGAGTTAGCTCCTACCCCGCCGCTGTATCCTACAACTCCCCAGCCCAGGAAACGGGTGAGGACCTCTGGGAAGTCACTTGTGTTTCTGCAGCTGTGGCAGAAGCTCACCCACACCAGCTGCAGGACCGGGACTGCTGGTGATGTCGCCCCTCACTGCCCTGAGTGTCTTGTGGGATTCCAGAGTCAGAGCCAGAAGAGGAAGGAGAGAACAGGTAACTGGAGCCGGGCTCCTGACACCCTGGGGCAAAGCTCTGGGCCCCGACTCTCCCGGGCTCAGGCACACAGGGAGGAGAGGTGAGGCAGCAGCTTCCCCGGGAATGCAGGCTTCAGGGTCACCCTCTCCTTGTGGCCCACCTGCTGTTCTGAACCCCGAAGGCGGCAGTCCTCCTGGGCGGCTGGCTTCTCCCTGGAGTCCGGTGCTGCAGCCGACATGGAGCTCTCTTCTGGGCCACTGTCCACCCTCTGGAGTGTCCCCCTGTCGAGAGGGGTGAGGCAGGAGTCACCTTCTTTCTGAAGTGGGGGCCTTGGGCTATGGGTCGCAGCAACCCCAGAGGGCTTGGCAGGGGCCAAAAGGGGGAGGGGAAGAGCTTTCTGTGCTCAGAGGTGACCTGGGCCCCTGGGTGTCACGCAGCAGATTGCAAAGTCTGGAAGAGCAGCTGGGAAACCGCGAGGGCCTGGCCCAGGAGCCAAGAGCTGGGCAAGGGGATAAAGCAACGGGGACGGGGTGTGTGGGGAGCAGGAGGTGGCAGGAGGGCAGCAGGGCCTGTGAGCGCAGGAAGCAGAGAGACCCGCATCTCGGTGAGGGTTGGGCCAGGGTTTGGCTTCCCCCCCCCCGGGGTGCATGCAGCTGGACCACATTCCTTGGCAGCCCCGGTGGGCATGCGCGACCATGTGACTGACTTCCAGCCCAGGGAAGGAGAGCAGCACTGCAATGACAGCCCCAGAGCGCGGCCCTTTCTTCAGTCCTCTTTGTCACCTCAAAGGTGGTGCCCATGGTGACCTCAGAAACTACAGAGGAAGCCAGCAAAATCGAGGTTGGTCTGGGCGTCCGGGCAACTTGATAGAGCTGATACCCTCGTCCACCTTGTCATCGAGAGACCCCCAGTGTGCACTGGGATGTGAGCGGGACGCCCTCTGGGTGTACAGTCCCTAAGCTGCAGGGCTCCCCGGGCACACGACAGTGCACTAGTACAAGATGAGCCTCAGCGTCTCCCACATGCTGGGGTGCTGCTGGGGAGCCACCAGGGAAGCTCAGGGCCACCAGGCGACCTCCTGCAGCCGCTCGGTGGCACCCGACCCAGCAGGGCTGGACAGGCCGTGCCCTCCCCACAAGCATGATGATGCCCAGGCAGGGGCAGGAGCTCCGAGGGTTGCTGTGCCCTGCAGGCGGGACCAGCCCCATCTCCCGAAGGCCTGCCCCTGCTGTGTGGGCAGGGACAGCCCGAGATGGGCCCTGAGGTCAGGCCAGCACGCTCTGTCACCCACACCTTCAGCTCTCCTTCCAAAGGGGCCACTGTCCTGGCATGGGAGCCTCCATGAGACCACTAGGGGTCTGCCTGGGTCCCCATCTCAGGGAGAAGCTGGGGGCAGAGAGCAGACCACGCCCGAGGTGGCACAGAGGAGGGGTCACAGCCCGGCCCCAGTGCTGTCCTGCCCGCCCTGGCAGCTGGCCCGTGAGGGGCTAAAGAACTCTCATGCTTTTTAAGCACTGTTTTTTTTTTTTTGAGACATTCTGTGGTTTGGTTTCTTGAGGATGACCTAGGAGGGGAGGCAGGGGACACGTTTTATTTTTAATATCACATATGCAGGTATCAATCTTACTGTTACCAAGGCAGTTTTTTTCCCAGACACACTGATCTCTTTCGGTTCTTTTCACTTCAGTCTCTTCAGCTGGGGACATTTATCATGTGTCTACACAGTGACGGATCCTAAATTCAATCTCTCAACCATAGCCCTACGGGACCTCAAGGGTCTTCACTGCTGTTTGCTTTCGAATCTCATCTCAGTAGACTGTACTGGCTTGCTCACAGTGGCTTGTCCTGTTTTTAAATTTATTTCATTTTTTATTTTTTGATTTTTTGAGATGGGGTCTCGCTACGCAGTTCAGGCTGGCCTTGAGCTCACTTTGTAGCCCAGGCTGGTCTCCAACTTGCATCAGTCCTCCTGCCTCAGCCTCCTGAGTGCTGGGATTATAGGCATGAGCCACCACGCCCGGCTAACTTATTTTATTTTAAAGAGGAGAAAGTAAAAATTTCAAAACACAGCAGTTAGGGGGTAACAATGGTATACACTCTGTGAATTGTTACCTTCAAATCAGAGCACAAGACACCTGCATTAAATTGTCGGAACAATACTAGCACAGACCTTTCTCCCCGACGAGCTCAGGGAAATCAGTTGTATAACCACCTTAACTGTCTTTTATGCACGTAGTGTCTTTCGGCTTCTCACACTGCACTCTGCCTCTTCATCGGCCATGTTCGCAGTACGTAATGATGGCTTCCCTTGTGGGAGGTCCGTGCGTGCACATGAGCATCTCAAATTCTTCCACCCCTTTCCTTCCCTCCATCTCTTGGTCCCCTTCCCGTTTGAGAAAGATCTGTGTCCCCCTTTCCTGTCATCTACCTTTTATTTTGCTTTTGATTTACATTTCGGGTTTCTCATGCAGGGCATCAAGCGCTTTCCCTCTTGAAGCTGAGCTGTTAGCTGTGGAGACTGCAGCCCTCAGGAGTGGACGTGGCATGAACGTCCCTCACCTGGACCCCAGGGCCCGGCCTGGGTCCTCCTGGGAGCACAGGAGGACGTCAGCCAGCGGGGACCTAGGATCCGTGGGCACCAGGCGCTGGAGCTGGAGACCAAGGTGAGCGAGATGTGTGGTGGACCTGCCTTTCGGGCAGGGGCAGGGAGAGGGCATGGGAGGACAGCACCGAGGAGGACAGGAAGAGGCTCGGGGGTCAGGGAGTGGCAGAAGCTTGAGAGGACGAGACAAGATGCAGGTCGGCGTGGCCTTGATTCTCTCTGGTCTGCCCCTCTTGGGAGGGACACCGTGGCCTCTCCAGGCCTCCCTGGCAGTGGTGGGGGAGCCCCTGTGCCCGGCAGGGTCTTGCTTGGCCCGTGGCATGTGCAGTGTCTCTGAAGAACATGGGGCATGGCCTGGCCCTTGCTAGGTCAGCACAGGAAGCACGGAGACCATGACAGCGTCCACCTCAATGGCCAGCTTGATGGGGTGAAGCAGCTCGGAGACGGAGGACTGGACTCCCACCTGCCCAAGAGCCAAGGGTGGCGGGCACAGGTCACCAGGGACGTGACGTGGAAGAGGGCATCAGTGCTGGGCTCTCTTGCTGCTCACTCTGCTTCCAGGCCGCCCTCAGGTGAGCAGCTGTCCCCCGCCTGGCCCTTCTGCTGTGGTCTTTCTGCTCGTCTACCTCGGGCCACAGCGCAGGAGCCCACGGGCCATGCCTGACACTGTGACCAACCTAAACCTTCCTCCTTTAGGTTGGCTTTCCCAGGTATTTTGTCATAGCAGCAGACAGCTGCCTGACACAGAGACCGTGGGTAGTGATTGTGGGCAGAGACTGAACCCCAGAAAGGCCTCCAGCAACCAAGGGACAGAGTGGGAGTCATCCTCAGCCCTTTGGATAAACTGTTACTTCAAAAGAAGGTGCTCTGAGGTGCACACCGGTCTTCTCCCTACAAGTTCCAACAGTGTAGGATTTCAAATGCTAAATTAGGGCACGAGGACTTTTCTCTCCTCAAAGTGTAACTCCCTGGAAGCCCAGGGAGCGCGCAGGCCTTGGGCTTGTGGGGTTCACAATCGGGCAGGCACTGGGTCTGCCCCTCGCTGCCCTCCCGGGCTCCTCACAGACCCTCTCTGAGCCCAGACCCGAGGAGGGGTGTTCTCCAGCATCCGCAGCGTGCCACGGAAAGGTGCGTGCTGTCCGGGCCTGCTCCCAGGTCCCTGTGACCCCTCCTCCCCCATAGGTGGCTGCTGCCTCTGGGTGTCTTGGGGAACCCACTGCCAAGCAAGCCCAGAGCTTCTCTGGTGGCCCTGGGGGCCCTGTCACCTCCCACACAAGGTGCCCCATGACAGTGTCCCCCCACTATCATTGGCTTTGCTGCGTGCGCTGAAAACCCATCTTTGTGCTTTCCCTGCAGCCCTCCACATGTCCTTCCTCCAAGGTGACCTTCCTGACTCCTGGGGTTTTCCGTTCTCGTTTTTCGTGGTAACGTCTCCATTATGTGAGGGACAGTGTGTCACTCTGTCCCTCTTCTAACCAATTCGTTTATTTTCTTGGCCGACTACTCCCTGCGCAAGGCGCCGCATATGGCCGAGGAATTGTGCTCCCCTGGGGGTTTTGGACGTGATTCAGAGCTATTCTGTGGCCTCCGCTGGCTGAAGTGTGTGTTTCATTTCATGAAATCTGCTCTTTAGACCCAGAGGTCATAAAGTTGAACGTGGTCCAGGGAGAACAGACGGGCTCCATTGTCATAGAAAGTCCTTGTCCCAGAGGGTGTTGAGCACGGACGCGGCGTCCACAGGGGGCACTGCAGGGCCTTTTCTTCCCTCTTCACTTGTTCGAATTCTCCCAGTCCTTTTGCAATAAGCTTGAAATACTTGTACAATACAAATGGTAAGATAATTTTTGTAATGAAAAAAAGAATAAAAATGATACAGAATTTCTTTCTTTCTGTCTGTCTTTCTTTCTTTCTTTCTTTCTTTCTTTCTTTCGTCTTTTTGAGACAGTTTCAATATGCAGTTCAGGCTGGCCTTGAACTTCCTTTATAGCTCACAGTAGCTTAGAACTTGCAGCGATCCTCCTGCCTCAGCCTCATGAGTGCTGAGATGACAGGCATGTGCCACCACACCTAGCCTCAGAATTTCAAAACAAAAAAAAAGAGATTAAGTTAATATATTGTGAATTGTTATCTTCAAAGTGGTTGTTCATTGTGTGTATGTGTTCTTCTGAGACAGGGTCTGTGATGCAGTTCAGGCTGGCCTTGAGCTCACTTTGCAGCCCAGGCTAGTCTCGAACTTGCAACGATCCTCCTGCTAAGCCTCCCAAGAGCAAAGCAGTTGTTCAGATTGTAAGATATAGGCATGAAAAAAAAAAAAAAAGATCACTCAAGCAATGAAAGCACACACTGTTCTTTTTGATGATAAGATATTCTTTAAGTTCCCGGAAATAAACTCCCTAAAATCTCCTAAAACAAGGAGAAAAGGGGCAGATACAAAGCAAAGCATCTCGTGTGCGGTGTGACCTATCATGTTACAGGACCACAGATGCTCCAAGTAGAGGCGATGCTCATACAGCCAGGAAACACTGAGTCAAACGAAGCCACGTGGATCTGTTCCCTGTGGGGCTGCTCGGAGCTCTTAGTGCACTAATGGGTGTGGGGTCCTTTGGGAGGGTCTGACCTCTGGACCCCCATTCCAAGGAGCACCCCCAGCCCGACTGTGTGCGGCCTGTGCTTTGGAAAACTGTAGCAAAGCTGGGGCAGCCAGGAAATGCTCCAGTCCCAGTGGGCCCAGATCTAATGTGATCTGTGAAATCGATGAAGCCGCGTGAGGCTGGGCAATGTGAGACCGCGTCGGCTCTCAGAGCAGGAGGTCTGCTGA
Source organism: Dolichotis patagonum (assembly GCA_004027295.1). NCBI lineage: Eukaryota > Metazoa > Chordata > Mammalia > Rodentia > Caviidae > Dolichotis > Dolichotis patagonum. The sequence goes on along the minus strand of PVJX010000519.1, from coordinate 189,788 downwards.
GGTCCCCCCAGCGCAGTAATGTGTGGTCAGACCCTTTGTGGATTTCCCAATCACAAGATCTGGAGATGTGGAGAGACGTTCGTGGGAATTCGTTAGCAGGAACATCTTGGGTCAGCAGAGAGTACAGGCCTGGGATCGTCTATGCTGAGTCCCAGGCAAAGCCTAGGTGCTCATGGTGGCCTGTTTTGATCCCACGTCCCCAGCCCCTGTCTTCGCTTCCTTGTCATACTCGTCTTGGGAAACAGGATCTCTTTTCCTGGCAAGACCATCAGTGCCCAGGCCTCTCCTGGGCTTCCCAGATTCAGATTTTCCATACCAAGCTCCTCTCTCCTGCTGAGCTGAGGGCAGTTCCACTTTGCTTCTGACAGGGGGCAGCATTTAGTTTCCTATCACAGCGAGATCCACTCACTGGCTTGCAAATAACTCCTGCTCCAAATAAAGGAAAAACAAATGGAAATGTGGATTTTAATCACCCTATAGGGAGCGAAAGGCTGTGTCAGCGTTTCCATGGTGAGTGTCGTCTTTCAGGGCTCTATCATCTCAGCTGTAAAAATATGCTTTATGCTAGGACTTGGCAGCACCAAGCCTCCAGCCACTTCAGATCTATATATTATTAAAGCTTTGGTTTTCCGTCGAGTGGGAAACGTGACTGTAGATGCTGCCCCGGGCGACCCTGCTCCCTGCGGCAGCCCACCCTGCTGCCTCCTCCCCTGCCACGCCGGCCCAGCTTGGAGAGTAGCAAAGGTGTGGCAGTGGGACCTTTCCCAGGCTGCTTTGTGTGCTGGGGATGGTGGCGCAGAGGGAAAAGGCCTGGTCCTCACCGGGGTGCAGCCTGGGGACCTGTGGGTGACTTTTTGCAGGGCACCAGGGGGCTTGCCCTGGTCCCACATCCCAGGTCCCAGGACCACCGGGAGAAGGGGGAGTTGGCAGAACCACACGAGGTGCACCAGGCCCCTTGGCCCAGGGTGCTGAGGCCACAGCACCCCAGGGGAGGAAATTCAGGTTGAGTAGACTTATTCTGATTCTATCTCGCAACATGAGCTGCTGGGTGTAAAGAGAACAAAGACAGTGACATTTTATGACCAAAAAAGAAAGGAAAATGTGGTTCAATTTTTGTTGTTGTTGTTTTGCAGTATTGGGAATTTAACCCAGGGACTTCACACATGCTACATTCCTCCTTTTTCTAATTTTGAGGCAAAGTCTTGCTAAATCACTAAGTTGCCCACTCTGGACTTAAACTTGCAGCCTTCCTGTCTCAGCCTTCCAGAGTACTAGAATGTTAGTGTGTGACATCATGCCTAATTTAGGACTCAGATCTAGTCTTTATGTAACATCACATCAAAGCCACCTCTGTGTGGCTTTAAATAAGACCAAATTTTCAGAAACTTTGGTATATCTTTTATTTTAAGTAAGGCAGTAGGGATGGATAAGATAAGAAAAGAAAAGATAAGCACAGGACATCAGCTTTTGATGAGAAGTCATGAATCTTTAGACTAGGCTTGGAGCTGTGCAGAAAGTCCCATCACGGCATCCCATCCCACCCTAACACTAAAGAGCCTGGCCAGATATTTAAGCGAAGATTGAGGGAACTGGAGGGCCACAGAAAACTTAGATGTAGTCTTGGGGACCTAGAGAGCCACATGTCTCCCCAGAGCCAGGTGCGGGCTGCAGGGCAACGAGAGACCCCCATCTCACACTCCAGCTTATCCGAGACTCTGCATAAGCAAACAGGAAACACTAAGGCGGTGAGAGGGGGACTGCTTTGTGTCAGAGGCAGGTCCAGCACCCACAGCCCCTTGGCCAGGGTGCCAGATGTAGGGGTTTGGCAGATTGAAAGTAGTCACTCCTCAGCTGACAGCAGAGTCTTCTGTGGCCACAAGCAATCCAAGAAAGTCACCTAGTAGTAACAACAAGAAACCCTAGAGAGGGAGGAGTCTGATTTTCATGCATGCTGCATTATATTACCTAATACAATTGTCAAAAAAATTATACTTGGGAAGAAACAGAAAATTGTGGGCAATACACAAGCAAAAGAACAATAACTAAAAACTGTCCATGAAGAGGGCCAGACACTGGGTCATCAAACACTTTAAATCAGCTATTATAAGTAGGTACAAATAATTAAGGGAAAGAGGACAGTATTACAACAATGTCCCATCAAATAGTTTAAATAAAGGGGCAGAAATTACAAAAAAAATGTAAAAAAGGAAATTTTAGAGTTGAAAAGTGCAATACTTGAAATGAAAAGTTCACTAGAGGGGCTCAAGAAAAGATTTCAGCAGGAGGAAGAGTGAACAAGCTTGAAGATAAATCCACTGAGATGATCTATTTGATGAAGGCAGAGAAAGGAATGAAAATAAATAAATGAGCTAGCTGTGGTGGTACATGCCTAAAATATCAGTAATTTGGGAGGCAGAACAGGAGGATTACAAGTTTGAACTCAATTCAGACAATTTGAGAAGAAGTTGTCTCAAAATAAAAAAGGCTGGAGTTATGACTCAGTCTGAAGACCCTGGCTTCAATTCTCAGTAACACACACACACACACACACACACACACACAATGGAGCTTTAGAAAACCCATAAAATTCTATCAAGTGTGCCAACCTATGTATAAAAGAATCCCAGAAGGAGAGAAAAATGAGAAAGATATGGTCAAAGTACTTTAGAAAATAGTGGCCAAACTTTTCTCAGATTCAATGAAAACTATTTAATCATACACCCAAGAAGCCCAATAAACTCCAGGTGAGGTGAATTGAAGTCAATGTCCATGAAAACATATCAAAGTCAAAATGTTCCAAGTCAAAGACACAGAGAACCCTGAGACCAGCAAAAGGAAAATGACCCACCACATATAAGGGATCTGTAATAGGATTATTCAAGTGGAGGTCAGAGGCTGTGGGATGACACAAGTCTTAGTGGGAAAAGGTTATCACTCAAGAATTCTACAATCAGCAGCACTGCCCTTCAGAAAGGCCGGTGAAGATAAGGTATTTCAGATCAGCAGAAGGAAAGGGAATTTGTCACTAGCACACTTACAAGGACTGCCAAGAGGAGTCCTTTGGCCTGAAATCTAGTGACAGGAAGGTAGTGCAATAAACATACAGGGAGGAATGCTGGCAAAGGCTATGACTTAGGTGTTACAGGGGACAGTGTGTAATTCTTTTGTGCTGCCACTTTTCCTATTTGATTTCAAAGATAAGCATAAAGAATTCGGATGTGTATCAGCTGTAGAGATGCAATTTGCATGACAGTAGTGGCACTAAGGAATTAGGAGACTGCATGCTATTGAAATTGTAGATTATTCTGAATTAGGATTCTGATAGTAATGCACAGGGCAACCACAAAGAAAATAAGTTTCAAAATGGAGAAAAAGAAACACAGGAATAAGCCGGGTATCATGACACATGCTTGCCTTCCCAGCACTCTGGGAGGCTGAGGCAGGAGGACTGCAGGTCCAAACCCAGCATGGGCAATATGGCAATTTAGCAAGGCGCTGTGTTAAAAGTTTTTTAACTATTAAAAAGAATGGGGACTCAGCTCAGCGTGAAGGCCTTGGGTTCAACCCCAAGTTACCTCAAAACAGAGGGACACACACAAAATAGAAAAAAGAAAAAAGACACAGGGAATTGAAATGCTACACTAGAAAACATCTATGTAACACCAAAGAAAACAACAATTAAAAAAGAGGAACACAGACATAACTCACACACTCACATACACTTCCCAAGCAGAAAAATGATAGATGAAAACAGAATTTGGAAGAATATATATTAAAAGAGTGTTTTTCACTGAGTACCAAATGATCATTCTTTTTCAAATTTTTCCTTTATCTTTGAAGAAGCAGTAAAATCAGGTATAATCAACCCCCTAATCCTTGTAAGTCTCTCAAGTGAGAAATCAGATCCCAGATCCCCAGTTCTCTTTCCAGAGAGCTGCCAGGGTCGAGGTCCCCAGACTGCACACCGTCCAGCACCGTCTTCTGCACTGAGCCACGAGTCTTTTGCATGTCAGGATTTAGCCGGCGTCTTCATTCTTTTTGGCGGGTGACAGCTCTACTCTGCAGCTGCGCCATTGGAGAGATTCTCTAGGCTCACACGCTTCCTGGCTTGTTTTTGCATCTGGCAGGTATTTTGCTTGCAATCAGAAAGAAACATGGCTGTTTCTACCAAAGAAGTGCTCACACTGAGGATTCCAGTCTCGGCCAGAGCCCCGGGAGAGGCGCACCAGGCACCAGAGCAGCAAGCCTGAGGTCGCCGGCCCGGCCAGGCAGAGGCTGGGACCCAGGCGGCAGGCCTGACCGCTCAGGAGTCCTCCTGCTCCCTCGCTGCCTGACTCCCCAGGGAGGAGCCCGTTGGCGCTCACTGAGGTCCGCGGAGCTGGCTCTCCTTCCTGGGCTGCTCTGGGCCTCGGCCTCCCTGCCTCCTCTTCCGGGATCGCTGTCCTTGTCCTCATGGCTAGGCACTCTGAGAGGTCACTTAGGGCCTCTGAGCTTCTTGGGCCATTGGTGCTAAACCCTTCAGAATGGCTGCCTCCCCTTTGCTAGCAGCAGGTTGCTGCTTCTCTCTGGGCCTGGCTCCCTTGTCCCCAGCAGCAGGTCAGGGGACAGCTGGCTGTCGGGTGGCACTGTCACCCCATTCCTGGACGGCGTCCTGGCTGGCACTCCACGTGCTAGCTGCTGAGGGGAGGCCAGCTGGGCGCAGAGCAGGGCTGTGGGGACGGCCAGGTGCAGGGCCCCTTCTCTAGAGCTGCTCCAGGTCCTGCCCCCCCATTCAGCCTCCACAAGGCCCCACTCACTGGCCTTCCGCAGGGGCCCAGCCACTCTGTGGGTGGACAGCAAGGAGGAAGAAGGAAGAGATCCTTGGGGCGATGGTTCGTGCTTCCCAGAGACCGGTCATGTCAGGTTCACGCCCTGCACTTTGGTTTTATTTTTCATTTCATGTGTTCATTTGACTGCTCACGGACTCAGAACAAAAGCAGCACACCCTTCGCTCCGCAGTGCACCCTACGCTCCCTTCCCCTTCTGTCCCACTTGGCCTCCACCCTCTCGGCCAGACCCTTGCCTCAGCAACCTTTCACAGTGCTGGTCCAGCCTGACCACAGCTCTGGGCCTGGCTTCCTTCTGGGAGTGCGTGCTTTTCCCTCTGCTTCTCTGCCACTAAGCTGGACTTTTGTGTCTGTTTAATTTCATTTTAATAACCTTATCGCATGCTTCCTGATAACCCAGACTATCTCCCCGGCCAGTGGCTTAGGTGGTTCGCAAGGGCTGCCTCCAGCTGTTCCTCTGGTCCTGGCCTCCAGAGAGCCTCGGTTTCTGGCATTCTGGGCCTGAAGGCGCTGGGGCCATGGTCATGCGCCAGTCCTCCCCGGGGAGGTTTCCTGGGATTTCTGATGAATATGTTTTTGAGAAGGAAAAGAAGTCCTAAGAATCAGCATTCCAGGTAAGGAGTGAAATTACTAGAAACTGGCCCAGAACAGGGATCAGGTATTTCTGCTCTAAGAAGTTCCTCCTCGCTGAGCTCAGAGGAACACACCTGGTCTTGGCTCAGCCTGGGCCTGGGGCCCAGGACCCAGCACTGCCATGAAACAGCCCGAGCAGGCCCAGGGATTTCCACCGCTGCCTCTCCAAGGGCTTCACAGAGCGGAACAGGAAGAGCTTCCCCTGGTGGAGCCGGGGGAACTAAGCTGGGAGGCGGTTTATCAGCAGCATGAATCGCCCGTGGCGGTGAGAGCAAACCCTCTCCAAGCACCGGGCTGAGCCCGTAACTCTTCGATGCTGACAAACCAGTTATTTGAAACGACGCTGACAAACAGCGTTAATCAAGCAGCTTTTATAGGCTGGGCCTCGGGAAGATGCTTCCTATAATTCATCCTTAATGTGTTCTTTCATGTCTCTCCTGCCACCTCCCAACCTTGCCGATGAGGAAACGGAACTTCCTGAACCCGGCTGTTGAAGGGATCAGATCCTACCCGGCTGAGTCCCTGGAAGGGCACTGCCTGCTGATCTGCCCCTCCGTCTGGCAAGCAGTTTGTAAATATGTGTCAACAGCTCCAAAAACACTCCTGCTCTCTGGCCCAATAGCCCCGCTCTGGGAAAGCATTCTGTGAAATAATTCAGGAAGTGTCTTACAGTGCGGTGGCTAAGGGCACCCTGGGGTTCGCCTCTTTGTTTCCCCGAATCCCACTAAGACATGGAAGAAACACAGCAATAAAAGGAGTCCTCGTGGTTGCGGGCAGTCCGGAGGAGTGGGGTTGCTGTTCAGAAGGTGGGGGGGACAGGAACGCAGTCTAAGAGCAGCCTGGCGATGAATCACGGCAGAAGCTGTGATGCTGCGGGGCTGCGTGCGCAATCGCTGCAGAGTGGATTCCCCACCAGACGCCAGGGCAGAGGCCACAGCACCGGGAGGAAGGGCGGTGGCAAGCAAACAGGCAGTAAGTGAACATCCCCGAGGGAGTTAAGAGAATGTCATGTTTATTTCAAAACAAGGCTCTGTGAAAAAGACACAATCAGAGTCCTTGGAAATTTAGGCCATGCTTGCTGAAATATTTTTAAAAACTCAATGTATGGGCTGAATGGACAAATGAAAAGGAAGTTAGCAAACTGCAAGATCAAGCTAATGGGTCTCCCAAAAGATGTTAGAAGAAAACATGAAAAGAGGTCATCTTTCCAAAAGTTAAGTGGTATGAAGTGTACAACCAGTGACAACATCTTTGTTACAGGAATTTCAGAAGAACACGGAGAATCGCTAGAAAAAATATGAAAGACATAGTAGAAGAAAATGTCATAGTCCTGGAAAAAGATGGCAGATGCAGTGACACCTCAGTTCAGGAACTTAGATCATTCCATGGTTTTGGAAAAGAAGCCACATTTGTTTTCATTCAGGAGAGATGGCTGTGGCCATGTTGGTCACCTGATGCAGTTTGCAAACAAAAACAAATTTTGCCAAATGCTTCTGATTCAGAACCAAGTTATTTGCAAACAGAAGTATTCATGAAGAAGGTAACATTGTAGAAAAAGATTTATTGAGCAAAAGTACAAACAGCTGAGCAAGAATACAAGCTAACTTCTAAAACTCAATGTATAAAAAAGCAACAAACCTAATGAGAAATGAATGGAGGGGCAGACAATTCACATAAGAGAATATAAATATTACTCACAAATAGATGAAAAAAATCTCAGTCTGACACATCACTGGGGAAGTATAAATTTTGCCAAATGAAATAAACCCCAAGATCCAGTGCTGATACTGATGCAATGTCAAATTGTTCATAGCCTTCATTTGTTAGACCTTTCCAGCAGTCATCTGGGCAGCAGCTATGAAAAACTTAGATGGAATCAGCATTAACATTTCTAAGAATCCTTTGGCAAATATATTCCTCCAGGTCCACAAAATGTGTGTCTAGGATGTTGATTAGACACTGCGTAACAGCAACCCTTGTAAATTAGATGCTATTAACAGGAGTAGGTAAATTATAGTACACCTGTGTGTATATATCTGGACACATCATGGACTTTGGTGTAACATCAAGAGAACTGAAATGTATGTTTACTTTCCGACACGGAAAAACTTCTAAGACAGAACAATCAGTGTCAAGGTGTGAATCCACTTTGCTTTTCCTTGCCAATAATTCTGCAGCTCAGGACTATTCTCTTTTATTATTTCTTGTATTATTTCTCTTCCTCCTTTCCTCTGACAGTTGTATTAGAAGCATGTTCAAACTTCTAGACCTTTGCTAATTTTCCTCCCGTACCCTATACGTTTGCTCCTTTGTGTTCTCTTCTGGGATCTAAGAACCTCAACCACATTTTACGAGTCACAATACTGACTTGTACTTCCACTGTTTCATTGCCGTCTGTGTGGTTTTTAAGCATGTTGGGTAGTCACACTTAGTTCTGGCGTATTTAATTATTTCTATTTACAAATCAGCCTGCTCGTGTAGATGTGATGTCCTCGATTCCTCTGGGGACACTGCTTTTAGAGTTCCCTCACTCTTGCTCTGCTAATCTGGGTTTTTTGGGGGGAGTAGGCCAGGGGCCTGCCTTTCAGGATGCTGGCTCTAAAATATTTTGCCTTCCTGTCTCCCTCCCTGCACTGAAGAATTTAACATTTGCTGGTTTTTAGAGGTGCCTTGCATGTGAGGGGTGGGTTCCCTGGCACTTCTGTTGGAGACAGAGACCAGTACAATCATTTCTGGAAGACAATACAGCAATATCTTAAACATGTGTAAATCTCCATTGAACCGGTTCCATTTTGAGGGACTCCAGGTACTTGCTCATCTATAGAAAGATATTTGCTGCAAGTTTATATGCACACATGGGAATTACAAATGCCTTCAGTACATACTCTGAAGTCCCATGGCCCAGTCGGAAATAATGAGATACTAACATGGGCTTCTGATAAGAAAAGATCTTGAAGGTATGTCATTTAGTGAAAATTGCAGATCCACACAATGTGTTAAATTTTTTAAAAAATCCACGAATCAAATCTGAATTTCTACAGACATTTCCATAGTGTAAAGAAAAAAGTGGAGTTTAAAGACCCAGCTGGTAACAAATGTTATACCTGAGCACTTAGTGAGAATGAGTGATATCAAAGGAGATTTATTTTTTAAATATTAATGAGAATAAAGCAAGTTTTATGATTTTAAGGGCTGGACATGTAGCTCAGGGGTGGAGTGTGAGCTTAGTGTGCCCACAGCCCTGTGTTCAAGCCTTAGCACCAAAAAATACACATTAACTGTTCTAAAGGTAACCAACTGCCAGGGGGAGCAGCGTCCAAGGTCACCAGGACATGCACTGGCTGAGGTTCCTGCTTAGCTTGTCTGGCGGAGCCCACCCTGGGGGCGTCAGCTCGCCGTGTCTGTCTGTCTTTGTCCTGGAACTGGCAGGGTTCGGGCGGGCACTGGCAAGGTCCCTGAGACACCATAGAACTGGTATGGAGCTGGGGACCGAGCTGCCCTGGTGGGGACCTTTCCCAGAGCCCTGCTCAGGAAGAGGGAAAACATTTAATGAGACACAGAGAGATTGCTTTGCTTGTTGATCAGAAACCTACAAAATATTTTCCAAAATTCTTACCCTCATATTAAGCTACAGAAAGGGGGGTCACACCAAAGTCAGATCCCTGGGAACTGAGGCAGAGTTCAGACATCTGCTTAGTTTGACGATATGACCCCTCTCACCCTTTTTCCGGGGTTGGGAAAAGCAGTAATTACCCTAAGACCCACTTTTGGGAAAGTGAGCCACCTCGTCACATTTTCCTCCACATGGTGACATAAGGAAATGGAACAAGCCAGGGGATCTGCATGGCGCTGGAGAAGGGCCTTGGGGACACTTTTCCTGTCCAACATGTTGGTTCTTCCCCAGATCTCTGGATCCACGTGCAAATCTCTGAAAGAGGCCGATTCCTCTGGGTGCCTGGTGGCCCCTGGGTCACTGTGGGCCCAGGGGCCAGGAGTGCTTCTGCTCTTGGAGGCACCTAGGGGTTCCAGCCCCAGCCCCAGAGTTCCCCAGGGGTACAGCTGTCCCCACTGGCCCTGGGAGCAGAGGCTGAGCTGGGCTCTGGAGTCCAGGGCAGAAGAGCAGGAGCCTCATCTCTAGAAAGATCTGAGTGAGCTGCCAGGGGCACGGGAGCCCTGGAAGCACGGGCAGGGAACAGGGCAGCGTGCTGACATGGACTCGCCGTCCACCCAGGGGCCTGGGCAGCACTGACTGCTTGTGAAGGTTGGTGGCAGAAGTTTCTGTGTCCTTCGGGGAAGCCACAGGCCACATGTGGTTCCTGACTGTTATAAGCAAAGATTATAATTATAAGCAAATCTCATAATTCTCTACTGATTGGGTAAATGTGAAAATGATAGTATTTTGTCTATCTGGGTTGCACAGAAAATATGGAAATTAATTGTACCTGTTCCTCTTAATTTTTTCTAACGCAGCTACTAGAAGATTGAACCTGCCGTATCCAGCTCATGTGACCTTTCTCTTGGATCCACTGGTGGGGGCAGGGTTCCTGCAGAGAGGACACAGCCCTCAGGCTTGAGCAAAGCAGCTGGAGCCCAAACCGGAGGGGACTTTGAGACACAAGGGAGCTCAAGTGCTTTGTGTAAGAAAGGGAGAGGGGCAGAGCTGGCTGAGGGCCGGCAGGCGGGGCTGTGTCAGGTCTCAGGGGAGAGAGAAGGCCCAGTGACATGCAGCGGCAGGGGCCAGGGAGACAGATGGCGGAGAGGGCTCCTGGGGCCAGGCTGGCAGTGGCTCTTGCCAGCTGGGAGGACCGCTGACGTCGATGGGCTGCGTGTGCCATGGCACCCCACCGTCCCCACACCCCAAGGACTTGCTGTGCCACCAGTGCCCAGGGCTTCAGGCCCTTTGAGGGGTGGGGGAGCTGGGGTCCTGCAATGTGAGGAGACACAGCTGAGAGCCAAGAGCAAGAGGGGAAGGGCGGAGCCAGGGCAGGATGAGGGATCAGGCGACATCCAGCAGAGCAGGACGCCCTACATTTCTTGGGCATATCTGGAGGGGAGGGCACCGCGGTGCTTCAGGGAAGTACAGGGGTCCCAGAATCCCAGGGCAGGGACACCCTACAGGCTGGGGGGTGTGGAGACTCTGAGCTGCGTCCCCACCAGAGCAGAGGGCAGAGGGGTCCTTGTCCTCAGGGGAGTTTGATGGCAGTGCAGGAAAGGCGAGGAGAGGGACGTGGCCGGCGGGGAGACACATACTGGGCAGAGCTCCAGCCAGCACAGGCTCGGGGCGACCATGGGACAAAGCCTCTCGTTTGTGCTATTTTGATTCCTGGCCATGTGCAGCTTTCTCGACCAGACAAGATGAAACCAGAAGGGATCTGCGCTGCCTCAAATCGGATTATGCAGGAATCAGGCCCAAACAGTCCAGACCTCTTCCCAGGCAGCGGCCGGCAGCGGACAGAAAGGCCCACGGGGCCGGGGAAGCTGCCCTCTGAGCAGCTGCGTGGACCAGGGCCACAGCCAGTGCCCCCTGCTCCCCTCCCTCCTCCTGCTGTCCTATGGCCCTGGCCTTGGCCACCAGAGTCCCAGTGTCATGGGGTTGTCAACTAGCCGGAGAGATGGTGAGATTAAACTGCCAAGGAAGCCGACCTCGGAGAGCAGAGTCAGCCCTGGACGGCCGCCTCCCCTCCCTGGAGGCCGAGGGCGGCACTGTCATAGTCACGCAGACCTTGGGAGGGGCCTGTGGGCTGACCTGGCTGCTGAGGAGCCAGCGTCCCGCCACACTCCAGCTTTGGAAAGGTGACCCCTGGGCCACTGGTGGCAGCAAGGCAGATGTGAGGCCCCAAGCCACACAGGAGAAGGGGCCTCCTGCGAGGTGGGACCTCAGGCTCACGGGGAGGGAGGTCTGGCCCGTGCGCCTTCTCAGGGCTCCTGGAGATAATCAGAGGCCTGGGCGCGGGCACAGAGCCAGCATTCACAGAGCCAGTGCTCACTTCCTCCCTAATCCTCGGAGTCACCCTCGCAAGGCCGGGAGAGGCAGGCACACGCAAAGGCAGCTGGGAGCCAGCTCTCGCCCTGGGTCACGCATGACTCATGAGGCGCAGGGTCCGACCCTGATCCCTGGACCCTGGCGTGGCTGGACTGCAGGGCTGGGAAGCAGGCATGGGCTGCACGTAGCTCCGAGGCTGCCTTTCCTCCCTGGGCTGTGCGCTCCGGGAAGGGAGAGGTGGTGTGAACACAGGGCAGAAGGGCGGTCACCTGTGTGGCGTGGCCTCAAGTTCAGGGCCAAGGTCACCTTCTGCCTGCTGTGTCCCAAATTGTTGCTATAGGCTCCTGTCAGGGGATGAGCACAGCACTGCCAAATCCAGCTCTTAGTCCGAGACATCTGGGGACGTGCGGCCTGACCACAGCCTGAGCTATCCTGGAGCATCGTCTCTGGGCTGGGTAAAATGGCATCTCATCTGTTCAAGTGTTCCCCATGGCTTGTTCACCTTCAGCTGGATCGCAGGCAGATACAAGGACAGGGCAGTTTTGACTGGGTAATAGGGAGCCATAGAAGGCTCTGTAGAGAGAGTGGGCCCACCCATCTCAGAGGCAGATCTGACAGCAGGAGGAGCCATACCTGAGCTGGAGAGAGATAAACGCACCCAGGTCCCTCCAAACACTACCAGGAGGTCCTGGGGACAGCACAATGCCCCCAACTCACATCTAACTTTGGGGAAAGGCTTGTGCCAGGCTCTGGCCAGGCCAAATAATTTTCAAGCATCCTCACAGTGTCCAGATGAAAATCGGATGCACAGAGAGGTACAGTGCCTGTGTTTACCTGGCTGGACACAGTGGAGCTGGGCTTTGGACTCCTGGCTGCCTGAGGGTCTCTGCTCCCCATTGGGGTCACACAGCCTTCCCACAGCCACCCAGGTCCCAGGGAGGCAGCGGGTGAGGTGGCTCGGGCTGTCCTGAGTGTCCTGCGCATGTGCAGCACTGACACCAAGCTATTTTAAGGTGGTGTCCAGGACACAGCCCAGCAGAACTGTGGGAGCGAAGTGCGTCTGTAGCAGGTTTTTAAAAACCAATCTTCCTTGGTCAGCTGGAGCCCTGGAGCACATCTGGACCGACCTGAATCAAGCCTCTGACATTCCCAAAACAGCCGCAGGTAACAGAGCAAGTGTGCTTCAGGCTTCGCAGCCAGAGGCCTCGGTGCTCTGGGACCCTGGGTGCCCCCGCAGGCCCCTTCTCCAAGGCGCTCTCCCTCAAAAATATCACAGCCATCCTCTGGGACAACAAGGTCCTAAGCTCCTCTGACAATAACAGCTGAGTTCACATCAGGAGGCTGGTGTGACAAGCTTCTCCGGGAGAACCAACAGCACAACAGCTCTCCCATCCAGGTCTCCTTTTTATACTGCTGGCAGCAGTCCGCACTGGCCCTCCACACCCAGCACCACGCTGATTCAGTTCAGCTGGGGGTCACAAGCTGACCACCAGTTGTCAGCCCACCACACCGGGGAACAGTGGACGGCAGCTGTCCCCTGCAGCTCATGGAGGCCCAACTACTGCCACCTTGCAAAGCACACCTTAAACCTCTGTGCCCAGCGTCCTCTGCTGCTGCATGGCCCCTTCAGGACCCAAGCTGTTGTAGATGTCCAGCCCTGCTCCTAGGACTCTTTGCTTTTCCCCACCACCCCGTTTTTCTCCTGCAGCCTGAGACACCCCAAGCTGCTCCTTTGCTGTGACCTCTGCTGGGGGCTCCTCCCAGCGGGTCTCTACTACTTTTCTTTTGGTTTCCTTATCATTGATGGCCCATCCCTGGAACACCAGCAGCCTGGGTAGGCTCTTCATTGCCCTGCCACTGTATCCCGGTGCCTGGAACACGTCCGACCCGGAAGGGGAGTCGGATAAACACCCGTGGGTGAGCAAGTGCACCGGAAGAGGGTGGGGCAAGAGAGCTTCTGTTTGATTTGGAAAGTGTATGAGTGTAGGATCTGCTGTGCACAAAAATGCCACAGAGAAGTCCATACCGAGCACACGCGGGGAGAGCCAGCCACAGCACGGGAAAATGCGAAGCGGCGGTGTCTGGGTGAATGCTCACATCCCTTGGGGCGTTGGTGCCCGGACATAACGCTCCTTAATTCTCTTTTCTTCCCCTGCCCTCCTGCTCATCTCCCTCCATCTCTCGGTCTTCTTCCCATTTGCAAAGGAGCCACCTCCTTATTTCCTGTTGCTCTATCTTTTATCTTGCTCTTTATACTTCGGGCTTCTCACATTAGAGAACCATGCGCTACTTAAGCTTGCACGTCTGATGCATTTCACTTAATGTTACGGTCTCAGGTTGGGTTCATTTCCCCACAATGACTCGCATTTATTTTGTTGTTTTTCTCAACTGCTGGTTGGTGTCCTTCAGGTGCTTGGAGGCAAGGATGTGGCATGTGAGCTCGTCCAAGTCCTTCATGCTGGGCATTTCGGTGGCCAGGAGCATGCCTGAAGGAGCTGAGCGTCAGGAGGAAGACTGGTGGCCAAAGGCAGCCTTGTGTTTGCCATTGACAGTTTCAGAGGATTCCTACACAGCGGCCCTGCCCACGGGCACTCTGGGTGGTGACCAAGTGCTCTGCATCCTGTTCCTCTCCTCAAAGGGTCAGCAAATTTGCTCTGCTGAGCAAAAACCACAGACCCTGCACTTTATTTGTGTGTGTGTTTGCTTTATTTATTTGTTTATTTGGTGGTACTGGGACTGAACCTGGGACTTTTTCACATTGAGCTGCCCTTTTTAAATTTTTTATTTAGAGACAGGGAGTTGCTAAGTTGCCCAGGCTGGTTTTGAACTCCCAGTCCTCTTGCCTGAGCCCCCAGAGTGCTGTGGTCACAGTGTGCACCACCATACCCAGCCTATTCTGCACGTTAGCAGAAGTCTCAGGGTGTGCTTATGCGTACGTGTGCCTACTTCAAAACATGTGTGCACACGCACACATGCGCACACCGCACACACCCAGATACCCAGGAGCTGAGGGGCAGTCCTGTGCAGGCCAGAAGTTGCTTTCTCAAAGTGTCGTCCTCTCCCACGCTTTGGGTTGGGGGCACAGGCACAGGTTAAGCTGACCCAGAAACTTGCAGAGGACCCTGGGTTTGCCTCTACTGTCACTCGCCCACATCCTGGGGCACCCAGACCAGGAGCAAGGGAGGGGTTCTCCGAGCCAGGCTGGGCGCCCCCACTGTGCTGCGCCGAGCTGCGCTTCTGCCTCAGAGCAAATCTCACGCAGGCAGTGAGTCCGCCGTCCGTCCGTCTCTGGCAATTTCGGTCCCAATCAATCAGCCCCCAAAGCCTTGTCTGACAGTAACATCTTTAAACAGTGTTTGCATGTTCATTCCCGCATGTCTTCAATCAGCAGCAAATCGCTGACCAGTCCAGGGCAGGGGGGTCAGCGATGCAGCAATGGACCTCGCACCCTAGCGGTCCAGGGAAGGGTGGAGGCTGCCACACAGGCCTCTCAGAGAGGAGCCTGGTGCAGAGGCACCCTGAGGAGCCCACCTTCCCCCACGAGCATCCCTGCTGGCCTCTGTCCCCAGTGACCACCTTTCCAACCTCCCCCAACACACATTTTGCCTCCCACCCAACCCGCTCATCTCCCCCGACACCCCCCATCCCCCCTGACCATCTGAAATTCTCCCTAACTGAAGGCAGGGGAGAAACAGCCCCCTCCCAAAGGCAAGGAGCAGAAGCCAGGAAAGGCGAGAGTCCTGGGAGGCATCTCTCCAGGGAGGGAATGGCTGCTGCAGAGGATAATGAAAATGTTGCTTGTTGCCATGACAACCACAGTCACTCTGCTACAGTACCCAGGGCGCAGAGGCCATGGTACTAACCGATTGTTTATTCTCCAGCGGGATCAGCACCGAGGAGGTGGAGGCCAAAGGAGCGGGCTCTGGGCCTCAGTGGGAGAAGCGGAGGCGGCGCGAGGGGGGCCCTTCTCTCTCCTGTCTGCTGTCCACTCTGACTTCCCTCCCAGTAGGGGTCTCGCGCTTCATCCATATTCACCAGGAGGCTGCAGTGACCAGGAGCCCAGTGAGCTCGGTAACAGGGCTTGGCCATGGGCTGGGAGTGTGGCTTCTGGTCCCAGCTGAGGGCAGGGCGTGGCCTGTGCCAGGGTGACTGCGGTGCCCGTGACAGTTCCATGCAAGCCCACTCCCCAAATCCCGCCTGAGGATAGGAGATGGGAGGAGAACCCCAATAAGAACACAGTTGCTGACAAAAAAGCAGAAACCCCGTGATGGGAAACTAGAAATGACAGCAGGGACCCCATCCTGGCCACGGCTAAAGTGGAATGGTTGCGAGGCTGTTCCCCACTCCTCTCAGGGGCGGTTCTGGGTCTGGACTGGAAGGTTCTGTTGAGGGCTTCCTCCAGCCGTGCCTCCAGCTACACCAGCCACCATCTGGGGACAAGGTCATCCCTAGGGGAGGGACTGCCGCTGCCAGAGGAGCTGCCACATCCTCTGCAGCCACTGTGTTGTGTTTGCCCTTAGGTCAGGCACGAGACACCTGCAGACCCTGTGATCTCTGGTTCATTCTGTATCCCCAGGGCGATGCGTGGGCTACAGAGCAAATTAGCACCCCTGCCCCACTCCACATGGCCACCACCCCAGTCCGAGGTGTGATGCGGTGTTCGAGGGCCTCGATCATTACATCTCCAAGTACAAGAAATCTCAGGCTGTGTGAGATACTCATCAAAGCACGCAGGGATCACCGGCTGTCTCAAGGATTCTCCACGGAGCGGACCTCTGTGTGCTGGGCACTGGGAAGGGGACGAGGGCATTGGAAATGGATTGCTCTGAGCAGCCCATTCAGTTCTGCACCTCCTCCTCTTCCTCCCGTGTCTTGAGGAGTTGGAAGCTTGATTGGTGTGTGGACCAAAAGAAAGCTACTTATCCCTGCAGGACACTTCCTTCCTGTTTCCTGGCATTGTTCAGCCAGGAAAGGTGAAACAAAGGCAGAATTTATTCACAGACAGGAGTTTCAAAGTCCAAACATCAAGGACATAGATCAAAACCTCAACAGAATCAGCTCTGACCTAAGTCCTCCAATATTTCATAGTTTCAAAATAAAAATCACCAGAAAAGAATGAACTATCCCAAAATAATACATTTACTTTCATTTTCATTTAAATGCTTCAACACAAAAAGTCCAAAGGTCTTGACTCTTCCCACTGTTGTCCGAATTTCCCCATCAGACCGGGGTGGCCTCGGGCTTATCAGCGTGACCGTTGGCACCATATTCTTTATTGCTTTGGAATAAATGACGTTGAACATTTACATCCAAATATCTCACAGATTTACCACGCCACCACATGGATCTAACCGCAAATAAA
The DNA here is from genome assembly GCA_004027295.1 of Dolichotis patagonum. Lineage (NCBI taxonomy): Eukaryota > Metazoa > Chordata > Mammalia > Rodentia > Caviidae > Dolichotis > Dolichotis patagonum. The sequence continues at coordinate 172,984 of PVJX010000519.1, read as the reverse complement.
TAAAAACTGGCTCGAAGGCAGATCCCCCTGGAAAAGTTTGGCAGGTTCTCGAGGAGTTAACACACGTACACCCACCATATGGCCCAGCCCCGCCTACCTAGGTGTTTGCTCCAGAAAAAGCAAGCGCATGTCCATAAAGACTTCAGCATGAGCATGCACGGCTGCTTCATGGGCAATAACCCAAGTGTGGAAACAACCCAAATATAAGTAACTGATAAATAAATACGGTATCAACAGAACAGCTAAACAAACGCTGGTACATTCGTAGAGTGGAATGCTACTCGACAGGAGACAGGGAGAAACACGGGTGAGTTAAAATAATTATACTGAGTGGCAAAGCCAGGCGAAAGGAGTACACTGTATGCTCCCATCTAAACATTAAAAACGACTCTATGTGACTGAAAGTGGATGGGTGGTTGCTTTGAGAAGAGGGGTCCAGGCAGCTGGCGGCGTGGGGGGAGGGTGGGGAGGATTCTGAAGGGGTGTGAAGAATCTTGGGAGTGGGGGATATGTTTGCTCTTTTGAATTTCATGATGGTTTCCTGTATGCACACATCTGTCAAAACCTAATTTTACACATCAAACATGTGTAGTGTGGTATATCAGTTACACTGGGATAAAGCTGTTTACAATTTCTGAAGAAGGGAAAATACACCATTGTACAGCTATAGGGATGAAATCTATACCCTTAAACGGCTCGCAAACAACAATTTTCAACATGGACAGTCAAAGCAAGATTGAGATTGGCCAGAGAAGGACACAAAGTCAGCCCTGCAAAGGCATCAGCTCACCACCCAGAGTGCCACAGGAAAGCCTGGAGGGCCTGTGGAGTTGAGGTCCAGAGTTCAAGGTTCTGCGAGGCCAGGCTTTTTGGGAGAGCACTTGAGAAGCCATTCTACAGGCAGAGAGCTCCGGTTCCTGCAGGGTAAAAACCTCGTCTTTGATCTCTGCGTGTAAAGAAATTCCTCGAGGCTGGGAAAAGAACTACCTGAAAAAAGCAGAGAAGCGTTCAGGCATCTGTACAGGGTCTGGAATAATTGCTGTTGTCGCCGGCGACCTAGAGCTGCATGGGCAGCGACTTCAGACGGGCGTCACCTCGCTGACGGTGCTGAAGTAGCGCGGACTCGGTCTGCTGGACCTCTCATGGCAAAGCCTTAGACCGAGCCCTGCCGGGATCAAACTGTTTCTGCATAATCCAGGGCCAGGCCAAAGCTCAGCACTCTAAAAGAATAAAACAAAATCCAACACCCAACACAACAGTTCCCATTGTCTGGCATTCAGTTGACAAGTGCCAGGTGTACAAAGCTGCAGGGACCCCTGGCTCAGAGCTGGGAGGAAGTAAAATGTGGGGAAAGGCCCAGAAATGGCAGAGATGATGAAACTGGCAGACGAGGATGGTGGGATGGCTCTAATAGAGCTCATAAATAATTGTACTTAAGGATGTTCAAGGAAACATGAACTCAATTACGAGAGAGACACAAGACACAAAAGAAAACTCAAACAGAACTTCTGGAGGTGGGAAATACAATATCTGAAGAAAACAAATCGTGAACAGACATCATTATCTGGTGGGTGCTGGAACACTCAGGCTGTCAGGTGATAATTGGATCAACACGTCTTTGGAGAAGCCTGGCTGGAACCCGGTGTTCTATGCTCTGGGGGCTTCACCCCCTTCCACGCAGCCCCTGCCCCTGGCAGTTCCCACTGTGGGTGCACCTCTACTGCTGCGTCTGCTTTCCTACTGCGGTTCGGGCCAGGTGGGCAGAATCACGTTCTCCTTCCCTCCGTACTAGGGCCCAGCACCGGGCCAGGTAGGTGCATATATTTGGAACGAGTGAAAGGACTCCTATATTCAGCTTTGCTGTGGATTCACTATTTAAAGCCTCACTCTTGACTTCCTCTTCAGAAGCATAGCGATGTAGGTTGACCTTGCATCCAGTTCTCTTCTGACCTCGTAAGATGGGCTTTCTTTTTCCATGCTGCTGAGTGCTGGGTTATGGATTATGAACAAAGGAGTCACTGAGCAGCCTGGAGCAGGTTGCATAGCCTGTCTGACCTTTGAGTTTTCAGCTACTACAGAAGGGTGTCTAAGCAGATGATCTCTCAGAATTATCCCAGCTGCATGGGGTCTCGTCTCCTCCCCAAACTTGTTCCCCTGCTGGGGCCCTATCCCCATAGAGATGATTCCTACGTCAAGTGAAGGCTTTCAGGGTTACTGAGTGGGGTAGAGAGCTGGGCTAAGTCAGCAAGGGCACCCTGCTTGGGTCTCTTGCGTTCCTGCTCCAGAGGACACCAGCTCCCACATTCTGAGAACTCTCCAGCTGGCCTGGGAGGGGCCCCCAAAGGAAGTTAACAGGACTGCAGACAGTTCTGGGAGTGAGCCGTCTGCAAACGAGCCCTCCAGCTCTTGGTCAGCCCCAGCCAACATCTGACCTTGATCTTATGAGAAACCTACAGGGAAACCACCTCATCAAACCGCCCCGAACACCCAGCTCACAGACATTGGGAGAAATCACTGATTGTCGCTTCAACCACTGGTTTGTGGAACAATTTGTTACGCAGCAGCAGATAAATGACACACTGGCACACAACGCTCACCACCCCCACTCTTTACTTCTGCCACAAAGAAAACACGAAGGCGTCGTATAAGCTAAGTCAAACTAGAAATCTTTGCAAGCTTGGGGGCCAAATTGGATGCGTGGGGTTGACCCTCAAAGTCTCAAGGTGTGGAATCCCTGGGAAACCTCCTGATGCTCCCTCGCCTCTCCGCCCGCCTCTTTTCCTAGTTTCTCACTGGTGTTTTTAGTCCCATTTCCAGCATTTCATGCCTGCTCCACCAGTACCGTCCTGGACGCTCTCAGGGTTAATCTCTGCTTTTCTGAGTGAGTTTCCCAGGCTTCATCGCCAGTGTGCACACTCTACAAGCACTTGCTGGCACTGCATGGGCTCTTTGCCAGTGCTCGTTGTCTTGGTCCAGGTCCCCCAGAAAGCAGGACCTGGACAAGGATTGGCATTCACATAACTGCTCAGAAGGCACCAGCCAGGGCAAGGCAGGCAAGGAGGGAAAAAGAAACTGAGGCAAGAGAAGCAGTCGTGCATGAGTGGGATGCCTGGGCTCACCGAAAGCAGGGACGGGACACCAGGATGCTTCCTCACCTAGCGTGAGGACCTCTCTGGAAAGGTGTAGGAAGAGGTGAGGACCAGGTGACCTGCAGGAGAAAGGAAGGGGGCATTATCTGCTCCCACCCTTCTTCTCCCAGCCTGTTCCACAGGCATTAGTTACCGCGCTTGCCTTATCCTGCCTGACGCTGTCCAGGAAGCCAGATCCCACGCCTGGGAGAGGCATCATCCACATTCCAAGGCGGATGGCATCCAAGGGTAGACAGGGCATCGTCTAGGAGAGGGAACAAATGACTGAGGGAACTCGGAGAGGCATGCAGGGGTGCCCCCCATGGAGTTATTCTCTTAGTCCCTCTTCCAACATGGCCTTTCAGGCCAAAGATATAGGCATAAAGAATTGCAAGCAAGCTCTAGACAGGCCTGGATTCCTGTGTCTGGTCTGTGCCAGTTCCTCTGCTGGGTTGTGTGGGCGGAGGGTGGGCTGAGGCTGCATATTTCTGTGAGCTGACCTGCCTGGCTCCAAGACAGTCGGGCACGTTCCAATCCTGGTGTGCAGAGTGTGCGGCATCCCTCTGCCGTCAGCTCGCTGGAAGGGGATCTTGTGTCTCTGCTGAGGGGTCTCAGACAGGAGCATTCACCTGCCAGTCTAGAAAATGAAATTTAATAGAGAACAAACAGAGCTCTTAAGCACTCGCTGGGCTGTTTTGTTTTGTTGTTGTTTTTGTTTTTGGAAGTGGGAATTGTACTCAGGGCCTCATGCTTGCCAGGTAGACAGACACTGTACTGGGTTGTTTTTGATAAAATAAAATAAAATAAAATAAAATAAAATAAAATAAAATAAAATAAAATAAAATAAAATAAAATAAAATAAAATAAATCTCCAAAGCCCTTGCTTTTCATTTGGAAGACAGAAGTTTCCCCTTAAGAATTCTTCAGACTTCTGCTTGGAAACGTGTGGAAAGTGACTATGAGCAGTATAGGGAGGCCCACAAACCTCTTAGGTTCTAGGGTAGCAAAGAGGTTCACAGATGAAGAGGAGTTGATGGATGGAGGGCTGCATGGGTGGGTAGATGAATGGAGTGGGGAGATGGGTGGGAGGTGGGTGGATGGATGGGTAGGGGGATGGGTGGATAGCTGCATGGGTGGGTAGATGAATGAAGTGGATGGGTGGGGGTGGGTGAGTGGGGGATAGATGGGTGGGTGGATGGGTGGCTGGGTCGATGGGTGGGTGGATGGATGAGGTAGCTGCTCAGTTTTGTGGCTATACAGGAGGCCTTATCCAGGCATCCAATGCCCTTAAACAGGCAATCAAGAAAAAGCATCACTGTGGGGTTTTGCTGTCTGGAATCAGCCTCTCCAGCATGCATTTACCCTGTCCCTGACACAGCCCCCCCCCCCCCCCCGCTTGTTATCAGCTCCAGGCTGTCTCTTTGCATTACAGTGACAAGAAGCAGCACAAGGCTGATGACAGGAGGCCAGCCTTGTAATTTGCACTGAC
>PVJX010000519.1:141427-168267 GCA_004027295.1 Dolichotis patagonum | reverse complement strand
GCCATTTACCCAAGGAGCGGGGCTGGCCCCTGGGCTGACACTCCGGCCACCAGTGCCCACTGCAGGGTGAGGGACTTTGGCTTCCTCCCTTCCCTTTCCTCTGGCTGGGACTTCCTGTCAGCCTGAAATTCAGCAAACATGGACTGGGGGGTTCAGGTGGGGGCTCTTGTCATTTTCTCAGCTAGTGACACAGTGTTTGTAGGTCACCACGGGGGCCTTGAAGGACTCTTAGGGAGATTAAGAGCCCAAAGGAAGTCAGGCCCCAGCTGAAGACACCCCAACAGTTCTCTTTGTGCCTTAAACATCAGGGCTGGTGCGAAACAAAATGTGGGGCCCCTTGTTCAAAGACTGAGTAAAAATAGCTGAAAGTCCTAAATTGTGAAGCTGTTCCATTCTTCTGGGATCTGTCCTTGTCATGTTTTTTGTTTGCTGTGTAATGCTGTTCTAAATCTATGTAAATAGACTAATAAATACATGATTTAAATTATCAGTGTGAATTGTACTGTTTACCTTTATAGTATGCAACCTCAGTTTTGAATACACAAACAACAGTGTTGGACTCAGGTATGGAATCACCAAAACGACACAATTTGTATTTCGAGCTAGTGCAGGTATGCATACTTCACTCCTACAAGAACAAAACCAAGTTTGTGTTTCATCTCCTAATGTGGATACATTCCATCAACTCTTCTGTCTCACAGCTGCATGATCCAGAAATGAAGGCAAAGACAACACATATCCTGGTTTGAATACAAAATGCCCCCTAGAGTCCCCTGTGCTCAGAGGTGGGAATTTAAAGGTGATGCCTCATGGGATGCCATGCTTATCAGTGGCTCCGTGGATGAGTTTGTGGCTGAAGGTGCTGTTAGGAGGTGGGGCCCGGTGGGAGGTGCTCATTGGGGTGCGACCTGGAAGGAGGTCTCCTTACCCCACTGTTGTAGTCAGGGGTTGTGAGGAGAACAGTTAGAATCAGGACATGGAGTTTATAATATTTTATGATGGTCACCCAGAGTTAACACAAGAGACTGCAGGAAATCTGTCCTGCAGGAAATCTGTCCACAACACCAAAGACATAGGATATTCAGACATAGAATATTCAGCCAAGGGCCTGAATCCCACAGCAATGTCCCACATGAGTCCAGATAAAGACCCAGAGCTCGTGACAATGCCTCCCACGAGTCCAACTGGAGGTCTAGAGCCCACAAGACTCACGCCAGTCTCTTTTACGGATCCGTGCTGGGAAGGCCCAAAGGTCAGAGGTGGAAACTAGGAAGTCTATGCCAGCAGGGTGAAGGAGCTGTGCTGGTAGGTTGAGGGTTCTACACTGGAACCGAGAAGTCACACTCACAACAAAGACCAGGGCTGTCCTGAAAAGCACCACAGTCATCCTCAGCAACACGGAGGCCCCGAGCTCCTCTGACAACAAGCACAGTCGAGTACATGCCAGGAAGCCAGTGTGGGGAGTTCATCCAGGAAATTAAGTAGCACACGTCTTCCTCTCTGGAGCCAGGAAGCAGTGCTCGATGTGAGGACCAGAGCTTCTCCAGGAGAACCAATGGCTCAAACAGCAACACGTAGGAGAACCCACAATGCCTCAATGCCTCAACGCCTCAACAACTCAGCGCCTCTTTTCTTTTCCAAATCTCTATTTATGCTGGCAACTTTCCTCAGGTGAAACATCTATGCTCAGCACCATGCTGATTTAATTCCGCTGGCGTTAGGTTGACCACCGGTTTTTAATCTATAACACTCACTGATTCCCTTTTGCTCTGCTTCCTGGCTGTCGTAGGTTGAGCAACTTTCTTCCATGCTGCTTCTGCCTTGGATCCGTTGGCCATGGACTGAATCCTCTGGAACCATAATCCAAAACAACCTTTCTTCCTTTAAGTATCAGGTATTTTTTTCAGTGACAGCAAAGAGACTAAGACATCATGGTTGTCCAGTTTTTTCCTTTCCTTCCACGTCACTGTCTCCAGTGCTGTGGCTGTTTAACCCGGGGAAGTCATGTGTGAGCACACGCCGGGGCTCTGTGGCTGTGGTCGGAGTGTGGCGGAATTCTTCCTACACTCCAGACAAAGTCCAGTTCCTGGAAAGCTGGGCCCCTCTGGGCCATCAGCAGCTGTCAGTCATTCTTACTTTGAGTCTTTCTGACCAAATTCTGTGCTCATCTGTAGGAGGGGGCAGAAGACACACATGGCTCCCACATTTCTGCTCTCATGTGTGGACCATTGTCTCTTTACCTTCACTGATAGAACACAAGGTAAAAGACTAAATTGTTAAGGATTTCAAGATTATAACAGCAAAATAAGACTTCAAGGATGAGGCTACCACACAGGTGTCGCTCATAATGTTGGCCTCTATTGGGGTGCTGGACTATGACAGCTGACATTATGGAACATGCACACCGCCAGACATGTGTTCAAGTGCTTTTTATGTATCAGTCATCAAACTCTGATGCAATGGGTGAGGGTCATCCCATCTTTCACATACGAGATGTGAGACCAGCAGGCTCCTGGGATGACAGATGTGTCCCACTCTGTCTATGCCCTGACCACCACGCTACACTGCTTCTCAGGGTTCACTGAGGAAAGACTGGGGCGATGTCACCTTCCCTTTCCCCTCGTTGGGTTACACATCAGGGTTTGGGGTGTCTTTCTCTGCAAATGGAATCCACGGTTGTCTGCAGTGTCGGCTTCACTCAGGCCCAGGTCAAGGGGCTCAGAGACATGTGATGGACAACGATGAGGGGTGAACCCCACACTGGGAGGATTTGGAGCTGGTTACAGGAAATTGGGAGAGGGAGCTTGGGGGGTCTGAGGACGCCCCCTCCTCCCTGCTACTACTAATTTCAGGAGAGAGGGAGCTTTGCCCAGAAGTCTGGCTCACTTTTGCTTTGTCTTTTAATAAACAGCATGGACACACACACCTACACACAATCCCACACATGCACAAATGCACACAGCTGCACAGCCAATCCAGCACCGATGCAGGCACATTCTTAGGAACCAGTCCTCTTTCCCAGCCCCACGCCCCATGTTCCCCTTGAGACCCAACGTGTCCCCACCGGCAGCCTGGAGCCCTCAGGTCTCCGTCAGAGGAAATGCCCTTTCGCTCCTGGGACCCGCCCAGGATGCAGCCTGCTCAGTCAGCAGGAGGAAGGGCGGCCAGGCTGGGGGAAACCACAACGACCGGAGGGGGAAGTGTGTGCAGGGGTGGAGGGGGCGTGGATAGGAAGGACTCAGGCAGGGTCAGGAGAAAAGGGCAGGAACAGATAAGAACGGGACAAGGTTCCCGGAGGAGGACAGATCACACTCCCGGTGGCTTCACATGGCCTTCGCTGGGTCATTGTGTCATCAAACTGTCCAGGCCAGCATGGCCGTCGCGACGACCATGGAAGCTGCTGACCTGCGGGCCACAGTGTGTGCTCTCTGATCAGCTGCACAGACCCACGGGGGTCAGAGCCGTGCTGTGTCTCCCTGCTGTGAAGGTGATGGACAGAAACCCTGGGTGCCCCTGGCGCCATGGCTGCTGTTCTGTGGTGGATCAAGCCACACTTCGAGGGGTTTTACTTTCCTTTTTTTATTTTAAAGAGAATAAAACAAAACAAAACGATGAGAACAATATTGGATCTCAAAAGCAAGACGGTAGGAAATCAGCCATAGTTGCTGTCAGGCTTCCCGCTTTCCTCTAGACAGATGCACAGACCCCGGACACAGGCCTGCAGAGCCAAACAGCTCAAGCTCTGCGTGGTTTCTTGGCTTCAGTTGCCATCATGTCAGAAACTTCAGGCGTGTGGCTTCTGATTTGTCCTGTGTCACATGGCTGACAGAAGGAGACAGGGAAGATGATCCTTGCAGGTGGATGGATTTTACATCGCCTGGGACACACAGCTGACTCCAGGACACCCCAGAGCAGACTGCAGCCACTCTGACAGGGTTCTATGTCTACTCGAGCAGGAGTCCCCCGGTGGGTTTTTCTCCTCTTGGCTGGGAATTCCTTCTCGTGGTTCTCTTTATCCTCCTCAGACACGCTGGGATCCTAGGATTTAGGGACCCTAAAATCGACCTTTGTGGCCCAGACAAGTTTGGCCTGCATGACCTGTTAAACGGCAGGGGAAAGTAAGGCAATTCCCGCACATCACACTCAGCCATGTGGGGCGAGAGAGACCAGCTCGGGGACATGAGAGCAAAAAGAACCCAGTGACCACGGTGTCCAGCGCCCCGTTCCATACGCAGGAACGGGAAGACGTTGCCTCTCACAGCCCAGGCTGGGCCACAAGCAGAACTTGGTTAAAAAAAAAAAAAGACATGTTTCTTTCTTATATGATTTTTTAAAAAAAGTCCCAGCAAAAATTCTAACGCCGAGATGACACAGTCCGTGTTGCAGAGAGTAGCTCTTTTAGGCTGACCAACTCCAGCTCTCTCCTGGCCCCAACCCAGGAGAGGTGGGCAGCTGACCTGCCTCAGTGACCCCACCTCAGTGACCCCACAGCTGCGATCGCCCAGGAGCCAGGCTGCCTTCCTTGGCTTCCTGGCCGCTGAGGATGGTTCTTTTCAAGTTGTTGTGGGTTGCCAGGGAAACAGGGACATCTTAACGTTCAGAATCATTTATTCTGTAATGGAAATGGTCCCTCTCTGAAGACAAGTGAACTTGGACACTATTTGAGTCACTCCGGGTTGCCGTCCCCACCCCACCCCCGCCCCACTTCCTTCCGTTGCCGAAAGGTCTTCATTTTGATGATCTATGAGGTGTCAGCCAGAAGGTCTTGTGCTCTGCCACGAAGCTCTATAAAAAGGCAGATGTATGAGTGCGTCACCTGCAGGTACCCTAGAAAGTGAAGTGTGAAGCCACTGTTAATAATAACTGTCTTCCTCCGAAGTAGGTTACAGTGGTATCAGCCTGACCCCTGAAGATTACAAACCAGCAAGATGTCAGGGAGCCCAGGGGGCACCAGGGCCTGCCGTCGATCTGCGTAAGCGGAGGCCGAGAGAGCCCTCTGATCTTGGTTCCAGGGTCCTGACCTTCGTGCAGCCCCTGGGGTCTCGGCTCTGGGATCTCGAAGAGGTTTTTCTGAAGATGGCTTGCTCTGCGCCTGAGTTTGTAGCTTGCGTGGCAGCGTGATCCATGCCTTTCCTCAGGCAGCGCCCACGCTGAAATGACCTTCTTGCCCCAGCAAGAGAGTCTGGATCGATTCTCATCTCCTACTACTTCTTACCCTGAAGTTAGATGGGTAGCGGTGTTGACTTTCTTCTGGAGGTCCTTCGAGGTGCACATAAAGACAGTGTCACTGGAAACACAAACCAAACGTCTGTCTGGCGCTGGCCTTCCCGGGGCATCCCTGACAGCGGGTCCTAGTGACAGGGACTCTGTAGGGGGAGATCTCAGGAAAACCCAGAGCAGAGCAGGAGCGGGATGGGGAAGGGAAAGAGCAAACGCAGGTTCTGAGGTCTGGTGAGTCTCCTGGAGCAGGACGCACCTGAGTACCCCTGAGGGGAGGGTGAGCTGCACAATTTCATCCTTGCCAAGGGGGAAGGCATCCAGCACCCAAGCCTCCCCGGGCCTCCCCAACCTGACAGAGAACCTGGCCCAGGGACCTCCTGTGTGCAGGAACACACGAGGCCCCCGGAGCGTGTGGACTCAGGTTGATGCATCCTTAGAACCTCAGGGAAAGGGAGGAACATTTTTCTCCCATCCCTCACTCATTTAAGCAGACATTTTCTGTGCACTGCTGTGTTCAGGACCCTGATGCATGCTGCAATTTTGAAAGTAAAGGAGATAGCACTGACTTTGCATTTGAGAAGCTGACGGTCCAATAGGACAAGTGGGGAGCCTGTACACAGGCACCCACCACCCAGGCCGGTGTGAGCGCAGCTCCCTTCCCTCCAGGTCCTCTCCAGGAAGGGCCACACCGCCTACCTCCAAAGCTCTCTTTGTAGGATTACATAATCCAGAGGCTCAGAGGTGATGCTGCCTTATGTTAATAAAGCACCCAGAGAGCCCTAGATCTAAAGCGCCACATGAGTGCGAGGTATTATTAGCATAAAAGTGGAACTGAGTAATAGTGCAACAAATAACACAGGCGTTATGCTCTGCATTTAGGAGAGTGTTCTGGGCCTCCAAGGCCTTTTGTCTAAGCACCAAATGCTCCCAGCAGCTGTAAAATATCCCTGCCCTGATTTGCCTTATGATCCAGGCTTTGTAAGAGCCCCGCTCAGTCCAGACAGTGGAGCTGCCCTGGCGGACAGGCAGCTCAAGGTCACAGCCCTCGGCCACCTGTGACCCACGGCCAGGCTAGAGGGTCAGGGATAGGGCTGGGGGAGCAAAGCAGTCTCAGCTGTGGGTGACACAGGTGAGGAAAAGCGCACGCAGGCTTCCTGTCTCCACTCCCAGCATCAGAGTGGGCCACCGAGGTAGGGTCAGCGCGAGGAATGTAGGACACACAGTGAAATCTGAACTTCAAATAGACAACAAATGCTCTTTCAAGCATGAGCATGTCCCCAATATCTCACGGGACGTACGTGGAAACAGTATTGGTTGCTTGCTCTGAAACTGATAACTGGTCATCTTGTATTTCTATTTGCTGGCTCTGGTCAGCCCTACCCCAAGGGCTTTGCCAGAGGATTTCACTCCTCTAATTCACTGCCAAGGTCAGAAATCGGAGAATTGGTGACCGCAGAGGACTCCTTTTCAGGCCATGGGAAAGGTTCAGACCCTTCCACTCAAGCCATTTACCTGAAGTCAACTGAATTCACTTTCCAAGGGTCAGTCCCTACTGTTCGGGGTAGGACGGTGGACCGCAAGCCGTTCTGTTTATCACGCTCTAATCCCCCCACACTGTGCTCGCAGTGGGGCTGCCGTGAGCAGACGGGGCAGGTGTGCTCAGCAGAGGAGCAGTGACCGAAGAAACGTTCTTTAGCGAGGCTTCCAGCTCTGGAATTTCTTTTGCAAACACAACCGCTTAGATTTTTAGTCTGTGACGAGCGTGCTTTAAGTGTAGAAAGTTAGACAGTATTTCTTAAGCTACAACGAGAATGGAAAGCACATCTAAAATTAAATGCCGCGCGAGCATTGTGAAAACATCCGGAAAGACCCCGTCCCCAAGCCTCCACAGTGCTGGGTGGCCTCACCCCTGGAGTAACGCTTTCTCTGCCTTTGGGCTTGACCCCGCCCTGGTTTTCCAGCCCTTTGGGGGAAGGCTCTCTAGCTGACACCATCGAGGGGCCTGTCCAGGCAGAGGCTGGCAACACACCCCACTCATGGCCCTGGCTCCCCCATCCGATCACACCATTAGGAAACCTGGGGTCCCATTCTGGATCTGAGAGTCCAGACCCGAGTGGACCTCAGGTCCTGCCACCATGGTAGACTCCGCAGAGCCCACAAAGTCATTCCCAAATCTGTACGGAATAGCCACTGTGTGCTGGGCACCCTTGAGAGAAGGGGGACACAGTCAGGGGGTGGTAGGCAAGGCCCCTGTCTCACAGGGCTTATGCTCTCAGGAAGTCGGAAGAGGCAGACATCACGAGCCAGTAGACAGATTCCTAAGTGCAGGTCAGGTGACATGGACTCGGAGCGAAGGACAGAGGTGCAGGTGGGAGGCAGGGCTGCTGCAGGGCTGCTGCAGAGGTGATGTCCAGGTAGCTGGCAGCTGCAGGCTATGACCAGCAGTCGGGCTGTGTTTAAAGTGTGAGGGCGACATTGGTGGAGAGCAAGTCTCAGCCAGTCCTAGCCATGCTTCTCTAGTAAAGATCAGAAAACAGAAGGTGGGCTCAGGTTCAGAGGAGCAGAATACAGGGGCCCCTGAGTGACAGCCAGGACATGTGTCTGAGGAGCTGTGGCCCCTGGAGGGGACAGGTAAGCCCCCTTGAGCAGAAAGATAGGCGCCCAGAGCTGCAGGTTTTCCAGGATGTGAATTCTGCCTTGCCACCAGCATCACACACTTTTCCACAGAGTGATGCAATGCCCTGACAGGGTGTCAGGCCAGCAGCAGGGACTGTGGGGCCCCGAGGACCTCACGCAGGCTGGGGCAGCCTCGTCCCCTATATCCTTCTGCTAGGAAGAGATGGCACCAGCCTGAGTGGAGAGCGATTACAGCTGGGCCTGGCTTGGTGGCTGGCACCTTAAACACCCAGCTCCTTGGACCTGGTGCCTTATGTGGCACCAGGAGAGAGCATTTAGACCAGTGATTCCCAAGCTGGTCCCAGGCCAGCGGCCTCAGCAGCACCAGGTGGGGTCTTGTTAAAATGCAAGGGCAGAACCTCCGAAGCCGAGCACGGCTCTCTGGTCTGAAGAAGCCATCACAGGGTTATGGTTCTAAGTGAAGTTTGAGAATCACCTAGATGATAGACAAGCAGGCGGTTCAAAGAAAATCCTGCTTTGCCGAGATGTGGTTCTCAGTGCAAAATCAAACCTGAGCAAGGCCAGAAACCTTTGGGGTCCTCGTGGCTGAGCTGAGACCCCCCTGCTGTTCTCGCAGGACCTGGGGTCCCACATGCCGTTCTCACTCAGGGGTCACATCCCCCCCACCCCCCCGGGCATGTGAGGGTGGAGGTCAGGTCTGATCATCTCCGCGTCTGCGGCAGGTCAGAGCTGCTGGGTGCCCCAAACCCAACGAACCACAGAGCCTCACATTAACTTCAGACTCAGGGACAGAGCAGTGGACAAAGAGTAGGAGCTCTGGCGATTCCTCCTAACACGTTTTCGAGGTCGGGCTTCCTCGGGGCGCTCTCGGGGTGCCTCTGGGAGACTCATTCGCCCGTCCTCCTGCTCTGATCTGTAAACGTGAAGATGATCAGACTGCTCCGCTCTCACATACCCCAAAGAGAACATGACCGTGGTGAGAACGGAATGTGGGACCCCAGGTCCTGTGAGAGTGTTCTGCTTGGGTGGGAGGCAGGGGCAGTGGGGTCTCGGCCCGGCCAGGAGGAGCAGGGACACGGAACTCAGCAGAGCACAGTCCAGCTCAATCCATCTAGTGCCCATGTGGGATCAACACCGCACAGGGAGGGACTCGTGTCCAACCCCCACCCTCCCTGAGAATGGGGCATCTGTCTGCAGAGTCCAGCACCCCACTTGGCCTCTGCGGACCGTGCTGTGTCCTTGGGGTGCAGTGCAGGGGAGGCTGGGTGGGTCAGGGCTGGCCTGGGCTGCCCTCCTGCACCGACTGAGTGTTCATGGGCTGATTAACTGGCTGACTCCAAAGCCCACATCCTGAAACCTCGCCTCTACCCCCAAGTTCTATCCAATCCTGTGAGAAGGGGCTGGGAATGAATCCCTGCCCATGAAGACAGCACTCGGCCTGCTCAGTCCTTCCATGGAGCCTCAGGGTTCTCCTCACCCTGCGGGCCAGACACCGTTCCAGAGCTAGCTTCCTCTTTCTTCTCTCTCTCTCTCTTTCTCTTGTGTGTGTGTGCGTGTGATTTTTTTTTTTTGTCTTTTTGGGACAGGATCTTGCTATGTAGTTCAGGCTGACCTTGAACTCACTTTGTAGCCCAGGCTACCTCTAACTCACAGCAATCCTCCTGCCTCAGCTTCCTGAGTACTGGGATTAAGGTGTGTGCCACCATACCCGATTTGCTTGCTGGCTGGCTTGCTTGCTTACTTGCTTTCTTTCTTTCTTTCTTTCATTTTTCTTTGTTTATTTTTACAAAACTATTCACTGTGCCAGCCCCCAAGGGAAACACACTTCCCTCCTGATAGTTAATAATTATGCAGGAAGTTTCAGCTTTACAACAATCAACAGGGCAACAGCGAATGACTACTTTGCACCTACTAAGTTATGAACGCTTTGTGTGAAGAGAATACTCAAGGCCGTGAGATGTCATTGGTAACACGGTTGGAAAGTCCTCTGGGAAAGTCAAACATAGGCAACAAAAACTGTTTATAGGGCCGGGTGTGGGAGCACACACCTGTAATCCCAGCACTTGGGAGGCTGAGGCAAGAGGATCCTTGCAAGTTCGAGACCAGCCTGGTTTATAAAGTGAGCTCAAGGTCAGCCTGAACATATAGTGAGACCCTGTCTCAAAAAGACACCCACAAAAAATCCCCCAAAATACCTGTTCATAGGTTAAAACCCGCTCCCTAGAGAAGTTTATTTTAAGGAAATTATCAGGGATACAGGTAAAATTGATACTATGATTATACCGTGTGCCACGCTCTAAATGCATGGCTTACCGCCTATTTTAATAAACATGTTCACCAAAACATTGTTTTTCCTAGTAAAAAATCACAAACAAGCTACCTGAACAAAATAACACTGGAACATGATTCTGTGCATTTAAAGCTATGTCTTTAAGGGTTCTAAATGCCATGGGAAAAGTTACTTTTTTACATACATCAGGATTCTAACCTTAAAAATACGTAATAAATATACATGCACTAAAACAACAAAGAGATCAGCAAAAATAACTGCCACACAGCATGGGAGATTATTAAGCCTTTCTGAATTTTCCTATTGTCTACAAGTGGTGGGTACCCCTTTTGCAATGAAAAGTTTCCCAAACCGAAGCACACGCAGACACATAGGCGGCTGTCACTTCTGCCTGGTCCACTCCTGGGGCGTCCACTCCGCTCGGGGAGTTTTGGCTTTCTCTTTGGCAAGTGAGCACAACTATCCGGGCCTCTCCCGAGTCACAGGCAGAGGCAGCCGTAGCTACCTGCTGCCTGCAAACCCCAGGTGAGCACTAATGACTGTCATTACTGCCTCGGGAGCCTTTCTGGGAGAGGTGAGTCATGGTGACGGTGACCTCACTGGCGTGGCTCAAGGAGGGAGGAGAGGTCCCCCGGGACAGGACTGGACATGACGATTCCTCTTCCCAGAACCCCACCACCTGTGCAGGTTTCCAAGAGCCCGGGTGGGGAGGGTGTCGCCGGCTTGGCTGGGGACCCAAAGTGAAATCTCAGCAGCACCCCAGCCTCCTGGTCCCCAAGGTGTCCTGGTCAGGGTGCGGCTGATCGCAGCGAGGGGAGGAGGTGAGGCTGCCGATTCAGGGCAGCATAGTGTGAACCACAGAGCCGTTCTCTGATTACAGGAGGAAGGCGAGGGGTGGTCCGCAGCAGGCTGCGCCCCGAGGGGAAAGCTCCCCAGTGTCTCCCGGAGTCCATTCACTCTGGAAGCCAACAGACCGTAACCAGGGCTCGGGCCTGGAGCTCCGTGAGGCTCTGAGCCGGGCACGATGTGGGTGAGAGTGAAGGCAGCACTCGTGTAGCCCAGGCTGGCCTCCAACTCATGGCGATCCTCCTGCCTCAGCCTTCCAAGAGCCAGGATTACAGGCATGAGCCACCGTGCCCAGCACCCTAAAATATTTCCAAACCCAAAGCCTGCAGTCATTTTTCCATGTTGCAGCCTCCTTGCCTTTGTGTTGCCATGGTTTTAAAAGGTCACATGTATTTTTGTAAGCCTAAGACCACATTTCCACACCTCTCCTGTGTGTGAGCCTCTTCTGGATCTGAGTTCTCCCTGTGAAGAGCGAGGGCTGCGTCCCCAGCCTCCAAGGATGGGATCTGGCGCTGGGTGGTGGGTCCCCCAGGGACACACGTGGGCGGTTGGCTGGGAGAGTACGGCAGGCTGGAGGTCTGTGGAGATTCGGGCGTCTGCAGAGACGGAGCCAAAGGCCCGGAGCTGGGAGGCAGCTGGGGGCGCAGTGCCACAGGCTGAGACGAAGGCACGGGGGTTGGCACAGGAAGCCGGAGAACAGGGCTGAGAGGCAGGCAGAGACCCACAGGGCCAAGTCCCGGGCGGTGCCAGTCATCGCAGGGGTGAGCAGGGCTGCACCGGAGCAGGGCAGGCCCTGAACGTGCCCTGCGATCCTGAAACAGCGCCCGGCACAGACCCAGGCCCTGGACTCTCGCCGGCAGCTCGGCTGTCTTCAGATTGTTCTTTCAGATTGGAAGCAGATGAGGCAGACCCAGGATCGTCACTCCTTCCAAAACGCAATACATGAGACATATGAAAAGAAGACGTCGTGTGGATTCTGCCATAGCAGAACGAATGCAGCGTCCCCTCCACAAGAGCTCCAGGTTCCGTCCAGTGGGGCACGGAGCCCAGCCTGCTCCTCAGAGCAAAAGGCACCAGACGCATCCCAAACACCATCAGGGTTGCAGGAAGGAGGAAAGCTAGAGGAACTGTCACCGCCAAGAGGAGATGTGACAACCACCACCATGCAGTATCATCCTGGAACAGGAAGAAAGACATGAGGTAAAAACTAAGGCACAAATGAGCCGTGATCGTCAGGTTTATCAACGCTGCGTCATTAACCTGAACGAGCGTGTTCACTAACGTAAGATGTTTCTCATAGGGCAACCCAGACGCACACTCCACAGGGACCCTCAGTACCATCCTCTTAAGTCTCTGTAAATTTGGAGGCTGAGGCAAGAGGATCGCTGCAAGTTCAAGGCCAGCCTGGGCTACAAAGTGAGTTCAAGGTCAGCCTGAACTGCATACTGAGACCCTGTCTCAAAAAGATTTTTTAAAAAATGTGTTCTGGAAAATAAAGTCCATCTTCAAAACACCAGGTCAGAGGTCAAGAGCACAGACCTGGGTGCCTGGCTGTGTGGGATCAGTGGCAGCTTCTTCCCCCGGCCTGTGTGAGCTCGGGATGAGCCACTTCCCCTTCTGTGGCTAGCTTCTTCGCAGTGTGACGTGGGGGTCAAACAGCCCCCCAGGGGCCATGGGACTCGGGATTTCCCCCCACCAAGCCCTGCCAGGGGGCCTGGGCTAGACCAGCACTTCCCAGGGTTATTTCCCAGGGAAAGATGCAGTTTGCCGCCAGTATCCTAAAAGCAGGAGGAAGTGGAAGTTAGCTGAGGAGGCGGGGGTTCTCTCTTAAAAACAATAAACAAAAGGAGCGTATTCAGGTCCCAGGAACACCCTCAGTTTGTGCTGTTGCCGCTGGCTTAGCCTGCGATGCCCCCTGCGCCTGACTCCCAGAGTCAGAGTGGACAGTGCAGCCTGGAACCTTTTCGGGGGTCACGTTAGCTCAAGGGGGCTCACCGCCTCTGCCCCTGGCCCTTCCTCCTTCCCCAAGACTCTCCTCCCAAATCTAGCACCCAGACACCTCCAGTCTTGCGGCCCCCCGCCCCCCAGCCCCAGGCCACCCAGCACCTCTGCTGCTTGCACTTGGGAAGGGGGAATGTCACCCCAGACAGGATGCTGGGGAGACATGTGTCCTCTTGCCAGAAAGTGCTCTCCCCAAGAACAATCCTCAGCGCTGCTCAAGAGGCCAACTGCTTGCCTCGGTCCCCTTCCTATGAGCGTCTGAAGCAGCTGCCAAGGCAGAGTGGGAGTCCCAGGGCCTCTCCTGCGCCTGCACAGGCCACGCTCCCCTCCAGGTCTTCCACAGGAAGAGGCCGTGTCTCCCCAGCCCATCCCTCAGAGTCCCCCTCCTGCCCCCACACTAATGGAGGAGTTCCTTCTCCTGACCTCTGTTCTGCAGATGGGGAAACCAAGTCCCAGGAGACAAAGAGGGGAGCAGGGTCCGCCAGCTTGGCTTTGGAGAAGGCTTTGGTGTTCCGAGTGGGATGGCACATGCCGTGTCAGCCTTTCCCTGTGCCAGTACCTGGCCGTGTCCGACACAGATCACATGCCTAATAATAATCTGGGCTCTCTGGGCACCCAGCACACAAGGGCCTCTGGGGATGTGGCAAAGAGCAATTTAGGAAATCATCTGCCTGTCACAAACCGACCTTCACATCTCGGGGCGACCTTTGAAGAGAGGAGGCTGTGGGCTGGGATGATATGTTGTGGGAATCTCATGTCTGGCTTCTCTCCCCTTTTTTATTTTTTATATGGAAATTTCTAGGGCCAGGGCTCACTAGCTCAAGGTTCATTTTTATGGTTTGTAACAATTAGTGTGGCCTTGGCACTGACCATCAGAAAGGGTGTTGACCAAGAGCCTGATCAGAATCCCACCCCAGCCCCAGGCCTGGAGCCTGGCTTTGGCCTTCGAGTTGCAGGGTTGGGGCGGGTCCAGGGGCTCTGGGGAGGAGCCCAGGTGGGGAAATGGCCGCACCAAGTGATGTGGGAAAAACACAATGTTCACCTAGCCGGGTTGCCAACCTAGACATCATAACTATTCCGAGTGCCTAAAAAGTACAGATCCACAAACCTGGCATGGTGACACATACCTGTAATGCCAGTACTCTGGGAGGCTGAGGCAGGAAGTTTGTATGTTCAAGCCCAGCCTGGGTAACTGAGTGACTGAGTGAGATCCTGAATAAAATAAAATAAAATAAAATAAAATTAAATTAAATAAAATTAAATTAAATTAAATTAAATTAAATTAAATTAAAAAATAACCTGGGATGTAGCTTAGTGTAAAGGTCTATGTACAGTCCTCAAGTCCTGGAACAAAAGAAGAACAGGAAGAGGAAGGAGATTAGGGAGACAGTATAGATCCAAAGCATGTGGCTGGACACAGATGTGTCCCTAAGTGTCCATGCCAGCTGACAGCAGCAGCCCCGGGCAGGGGCGTTTGGATTCCGGGGATTCAGGGATTGCATTCGCCCACCTCCCATTTCCCCTCTGCACAGGGAGCTGGAGTCAGGGCTGGCAGGAGGGTGAGGTGTGATGCTACCTGAAATCAACAAACTAGGAAGAACCCGAAAGTAGGGATAAATCACAAGTGACAGATGGCCCAAGCTGGGGAGCCCAAGAGGGCCCCTGAGCCCAGAGGGCGAATGCCAGGTAAGGGTCAGGTCTAAGAGACCAGTAACATGGTGCACCTGCCGGGGCGCACCCAGGACAGTGGGAGAGCCGGGCTCGGTGAGCCAAGGGAGGCTCCACTGTCGCCGCCCAAGCTCAGTGTGCTGTGGCCCTGGAGCCGCTGTGGGTGGCAGTGCGGAGTGGGCAGAGCAGCCCGACGCTTGTGACCTCTCAGGACCCCTCAGGAGGGGGTTTTCCCGAGGGTGCTCAGCGGGCAGGGCACCTCCTTCTAGGGGAGACTTCCAGATGCCCGAGGCGGCGCCCCAGGACCGGCCTCGCTTCCACATTCCGCCCGCTGTACAGAGCAGCACTGGGGGTTCCCACCGCGGAGCCCCGTGCTCTGGGTCGCGGGCTGGCTTGGGTGGTGGGCGTGCCTGTGCTCTGCGTGGGGTGACAGCCATTCTCAAAGCGGGCCTGGGACCGGGGCTCCCGGCTCTCCAGACTCCCCAGGTCCCCTCTGCTTTTCCTCAGGATGCCACAGGATCCTCCGGGAGCTGTGTGCGTGGAGCGCGGAGAGCTGCTCGCTGGTGACTTAGCACACGAATCACTGAAGGTCCTTGTGGACCCAAAGGCGCGCACGAGCTGAGCGCTTTATTCCTCGCGCACCGCCTCGGATGCCGTCACAGGCAGCGCACGGTGGCTCGGTCCCTGCTGCGTGTCCAGAGCTGTGGGTGGCTGGACCTAGGCTTGGCCACTTGCCGTGCGGGTCCACCAGAGGTGGTCTGGCCTCCCGGACGGTGGTTTGCTTTCTGCACCACCTCACTGGTGTCAGGAGCGTGTGACTCTCTGGTAACTGTGGTGGTTCCCATGAGAGACGCCAGAAACAAATGCTAAGACAAGCGTCCGCGCAGTGCCACGCTATTGTTACTAACAGGGCTGGTTCCCTCCTGTCAGGAGGTGTGAACGGTACCACACATGGATAATGAGGTCGTTGTCACACTCCTGTGGGCGGCAGTTTAAAATGAGGTGGAGAGTGATTCCTTTCCCCTGGAAAACCTTAAAACTGTAATAGCACTTTTTGATTAGGCTACAAAGCCCTACAGTTCCAAAGTCTAAGCCATTTTAAAGGAATAACTGAAGTGGCCCCATGACTGACGGCCTCAGGGTTTCATTTCGAGGCTCTGGAAGCCACCCCTTTATTGGCTTTCTACATGTTGTTCCAGTGATTTTTATGCAGATACATATTTTTTAAAATTTTTCTCTCTAAAAGGGAACCGAATATTTTGGCTTTGAGGCAGGGCTTGCTATATAGACTCCCTCCTATCCTCCCAAGTGCTGGAATTACAGACGTGCACCACCACGCTGGCTGGGAAGAGGATGTTTAAAACCTCCGGAAAGGAGGTCTTAAATGACTCATGAATGCAGAAACCCCTCCAACTCCACACTGAAAGGTAAAGTCCAATAGGTGGATCACTTCAGAAGTGACCCCAGAAGACGGGTATTGTCCCTGGTCTGTCTTCCCGTTATACTCCACATCATCAACGTCCCCACAGGTTCTCTGACAAAGCTCTACTTTTGTTTACCCTGTTTCCACCTGAGGACAGGGGACGGGGGACAGGGACTCTAACGGCTGTGGTACTCAAGGAGGAGGTGGCCATTTATTCACATCAAGAGCTCTTGCTAGTGGAAATAGCCCTTGAAGATGGTTGTCTTGGGGGAGACTTAGTCCTGGATGCCCAAAGATGCAATGGTCAACACAGTTACAGAGCACTTATTACTTATGTGCCAAGCCCGGATGCAGGGCGAGACTTGCGACAAGACCCCCTGTAATTGGACCTCGAAGAAAGCACGGTGTGGGAGAGGCCCCTAGCCAGGGTGGGAGCCCCGAGCAGGCTTGCTGTGAGGGTCCACCACACCTCTTCTGGGCTTCCAGACAGTGGTTAGTTTTCTATATCACCAAAGGTTCCACCAGAGAGGTGACGGAGACCCAGCCAACTGTGTGCGCCAGTCCGAGGTGACATGTTATGCACGGAGCCGTGCCTCCTGTCTCCTTTCCAGCTTCCTGTCTACCTGCAACATTCTGGAGATAATTCTGGTGCCCAAGGGTTGCTCTCGGGGAGGGCTGGGAGCGGCAGCAGCCGGAGCTTCTTGGGAGAGAGCAGAGACCTCTCCACGCGCCGCTCCAGGAAGCCCCGGGGGCCCAGCAGTGGGAGCTTTGAGGGAACGGCAGGCTGAGGCCCAGCAGGAGAGAGATGGCATGCTCAACTCAGGACTCCTGGGGAGGGGCTGTTCACAAAAGCCGGTGGGAAGGCACCAGCAAGGGTGCCCGGTGGTGGCCCCAGCCAAGGGAAGGGGTCCTGGCCTGGACAGCAGGAGCCTGGGTCTGGGGGCCCAGGAGGTGAGAGGACCAAAGAGAAGCCAACTCCTCACTGTGACGCAGGGTGACAAGATACTAGGGAAGTTTTCTCTTTTTCTTTATGCTTTTCTCTATTTCTGTAATTTCTCAAATGAGCACAGGACTCCTAGGATTGAGGAAAGCATAATTTTTAAATTAAAAAGGAAACAACAGACTGTGACACCGATCACAACACGGAAAGGTCCCCAGGGGGCACCCAAAATACAGGAACCGTCGCTAACCGGAGCAGGAAAGGAGGCCTTAGAGCTCTGCTCCATTCTGAGCCACGTTGACGGTGTCCTGTGGGACATGGGCTCCAGGGAGTCAGGTGTGACTGGCTCTCACCTCAGCTCTTGGCAGAAGAGTCATGGGGCCCAGAAGAAGAGAAATGGTGTGCTCTGGGGAAGAAAGGTCTCCGAGAGGAAGACAGCAGTTCATGGGTTCGAGGCCCGGTCAAGATAGCCAGTTGGTCCCTGGATCTCCTCATGACTGTGGGGGCTGCTGGTCCTGGTCCTTCCCTCCTGCGACCGTCAGCGCCTGAGGCCTAGGGTGGCCAGAGGCAGTGGGAGCAGTCTCTCTCCCTTTGGCTTCACCTCTGCTTCTGTCTTTCCTTGCCTCCATGAAAGTTCTTGTGCCAGGACCTGGCTGGCTGTTGCTTGTCTACTTAGGAGTGGAGGGGAACCGTTAGATTTAGGACTTCCCAAGACCAGGATGCAGCACCTGTAGCGCCGTCCTTTCTCTTGCTGCCTGGATTGGCTTGGAGGGTGTGGTTTCAGTGGGTGAGTCTGCCCAGAGACTCCTATCCCACGAGGCAGGAAAGAGATAGGCGGACCCAGTGGAAAACCTATCTCGTCAAATGGGGACACTGTCTTAGTCACTCTCCTTATAGATGGGACGAGAGACCCAACAGCCAAAACTCACAGGCGGAGAGCTTTATTTCATGGACAAGACAGCACAGCAGCAAGGCATAGCGGAGAGGAGCTGCTCAAGGTGTGGCTGACAGGAAGCAGAGAAAGACAGCGTCCAGGGGGAACAGGAAGGGACATAAACCCTTCCGGGTTAGGGGACCACTCCAGCCAGGCCCCACTTCCTAGCAGCAAGTCAGCTGTGAGCACATCGGTGGTGAATCCACTGAGTACAGCACCCTCAGGGCCCCAGCACCTTCTAAAAGCCCCAGCTCTGGATCCAAACCACAACAAAGGTCATAGCAGAGAGGGGACAGCAGGGAGGCCATCTAAGGAAACAGTTCATTACAAAGACTGCGTGGGCCCTGCACATGGGACCTCATTCTTTCCGGTCTCTCTGAATCCCCTGGACCTATGGTTCCAGGTAGTCTTGAGCCCTTGAGGCCCAGCCTGAAGGTTTTAGGCCAAAAGGAAAAGCAGCTACCGAGGAAAAACCTCTTAGCAGCGGCACCTGGGACCAACACCTGGCCCACGACACCTGGCCTGGGTTGCCTGTCTTTATTCCCAGGCCAGCGCCGTTTCCCGGTGCCCATGGCTGGGCCTCCGTCTGGGGGAAGCATGAGCGGGGTGGGGAGGTGATGAGCACAGGGACTCTAGAAACAGAAAAGCTATAAAAGTGCAGTGGCTAAGACCGTGAGCGCTGGAGTCTGGTCAGGAGATTCAAGTCCCCTCTCCTCTGTGTCCTGTCTGGATGGCTTCCTTTCCTGAGAGAGGCCGACAGCCTGGGGTTGCACAGAGGACAGCAAGAGAGGACAGGGAAACTGCTGTAACATTGACTTGGAGGCGGAGCGTGCTAGAGTGACCCTCGGAGATGCTCTGGTCACACAGGCTCCTGCTCCTGCATTGATCTTTACCCAGCTGTATCTGACAGCACTGGTTTGATAATGCTGCCTTGATAACGCCACCTAACAAATTTTCCTCCAAACCAGTGGCTATCAAGCGAGCATTTTGTCCCATGAGCAAGGCCAGCAGTTCCTTTCGGCTCGCTGACTTAGGCTGGGCCCGGCTGGTGGCTCCGCACGCTGAGGTGGCTGGGGTTGATGGCCTGGAAGCACAGGGTCCTGTTGGCCTCACTTGTGTTCATTCTGGGGCCCAGGCAGAAAGCACTGTGACTGTCCAGGCCAGGCTGTCCATGGCTGATGCAGAAGACTCAAAACCTCAAGCCAAACCCCAGACTCCCTCGCAGTCCTGGGCTCGCTTCACCGTCACTCATTTCCGCTGCCAGAATCGGTCGTAAAACCAAGACCCACACACTCTGCCTGCCACGGGAGGGGGGACTGCTCAGTGACCCAGATGTGAAATCCTCTCAGCCAGCGAGCGGGGATTGAGGCCGATGATCCGCTTGGCTGCAAACCCTCCGCCACCCAGGCAACCGAGCCAGGGCCCTGGCTGCACACGCACGCGAGGGCTGTGCGCCGCCGCTTCGCCGCCTGTGAGCTGGGCTGGCTCGGCGGAGGCTGGGGTCTCACACATTCCACGGCCCCGTGTGCTGCCTGTGCGTACTGAGCGGTTAGTACCTTCCTGGCACTGAGTGCAGAAGCGAGATAGGAAGGATGTGGAGACAGATGTCCTACGGAGCACAGACCCGGAGGAGAAGACTTTCCCAATATCCACACCAGGGCTGCAGGCTGAACAGACAGGAGAGTAAAGGAAAATCCTGCAGTTTAGTATTTTTCCCCCTTTAAAAGTATTTCTTTGCAGCTCTTTCCACCGAAAAGCCCTGGTGGTGGTAAACGCCTCTCCAGGCCAGACTGTGGTCCCTAAATACCATTTCCCAGTGGGACAGGCAGAGCTCCTTGGAGAAATGAGGGTCCCAAGGGTGGTTAAAGATGGCCCAGACAGGCCTGGGACATCTAAAGCCAGAAAGGAGACCAGTCAGGTCACACCAAAAGGATCCAGAGGTCAGTTTGAAGGTTTCCACTCTAGAGATGGGAACGGTTTAACAGCAGCTTTACAGCAATGGGACAGCGCGTTCAAACGCACCAGCCGCACATACTCCCTCAGCTCAGGGTATGTAACAAAAGACTAGGGCTCTCTGCTAGAGGCAGTCAAGATTTTAAACCGTTGCTCCAAAATTTGGTAAATAAAGAGAAACTGAAACATTTCTCCTGCCTTTCTGGTCTGCATAACTATACGCTGGGCAAGGGAATTGTTGGGGGAAATTTCCCCCTGGAAACATTTCCTCCATTACAGGCAGAAGGAATGAATGTTAACATCCCACACCAAGCCCCTGAAGAATATGGGCTTAGGAATCAACCGAGGCCGGAGCTGAAGATCTTAGGGAATGCGTGACGGAAAACTCGAACCAGAGTGCCGGGGCTGTCCCCAACTAAACCCTCGGATCCATCACCGTAAGGAGGGCCCCAGGCCGCGTGCGGCTGGAGGGGTGGGGTGCGAAACCAGGGCACCGTCCTGCCGTGGAGAAACTGATCTGAGCGTTTGCGGAAAGCAGAGCAGGACTGAAGAACCGACACTGTGGAGAAGAACCGACCCCGCCTGGAAGGAGGGACCTTCGTGGGACCAGCAAGCCAGTTCCTCCAACAGATCAACAGCGTGGAGAAGAAGAGAGGAAAAGGGCTGGGAGCTGGTATCTTCAATGTGCTTTTACTTTTTAAAAAATTCTTATTGTTTATCAGTACAATTTAGATGTGATATACACAATGATCACATTCGTCACGAGGAATTTGTACCTGCGCACGATATGTCCTGATTCTTCTTTTGTTTCCCAATCCCCTCCCACCCTTTAACCCCTCTGCTCTTCCTTATTTACAAAGCTCTGTTTCTGCTTTTTCCTTCTTTTATGGTTTTTTTCCTCCCTTTCCCCTCCCTCTCTCTAGTTCCCCTTTCTTTTGAATAATTTCTTCCTGTTTCACAACACCTATTACACACTTTGGTCCTTATTTACACTTTCAGTTGCGCACCAGAGAAGCAAAGCAATATTTACACATGTGTGTCTCATTTATTTCACTTAAGAGTATGGTCTCAGGGTACTTCCATTTACCTACAAATGTCTCAAGTTTATCCTTCTTTACGGCAGAGTAATATTCCATTATGTTTTTTAAAAAGTCTTTTTTAATCCATTCCTCCATTGATGGGCATTTGAGTGTTTCCAAGATTTAGCTATTACAAATTGTGCTGCCATAAACATGGGTGTGCTTACAGTGCTGTGGTGTGATTTTTAAAATTCTTCTGGGAAGATACCCACAAGGGGTCAAATAGAATCCCTAATTCTAGTGTTTTGAGGAATCTCCACACTGATTTCCACAGTGGTTGCCCCAGTCTGAATTCCCACCCCCCACAGTGGAGAAGGGTTCCTTGTTCCCTCCAGCCCCCGAGCATTTGTTACTGGTTGATTTCTTGACACCAGCCATTCTTTCTGGGGTGAGATGGAATCTCAGTGTCATTTTAATTTGCATCTCTTGAATGACCAGTGATGTTTGTACATTTAATATGAATTCAGATTTGTGTTTTATATGCCTCTTTTCTCCACATCCATAGGTTGCATTTGCTGACTGATTCCCTTGCTGACCAGAAGCTTTTCAGCTGGACAAAGCTGAGAGTGGAATTGTTGAGGGATGACAGAGACTTAGGAGACAAGATACCTGGATGAGAACCAGGAGTCTCACTGGAGCTTGGCCTGAAGGAAGCATTCTAAAGCCGTGTGGGAAGGAGAGCTCACCTAACGTCAAGGAGTGATGTCAGTCTTGTGAGGGTGGAGGACAGTGTTGTGGCTGCACTTCTAGAGCCCTTCTCAATTACAGAGGCACGCACAGATGCAACGCCAGGATGCGTGGGGATTGTGGGCTCCCGGACCCCCGCAGGCCAGAGTGAGATGAGGGAGCTGAGTTTTCAGTCTCCATTTCCATCTCTACTGTGCACGCCTTAAAGCTTTCGTAACTACCCATGCAAAACGAGCACATGGCATATGCTCCAGGTGGCACGACATGCGACTTCAGCTCACCCGTGCCCGTTCCCCAGCTGCCCATTCCCTGGAGGCTTGATCAGCCTGACTTCCAGAGTGGCTGTGTGGCTCTCACATGTGACAAGGGCCACTCGCTCCGGACCGCTCCGGACCCCCACCCCGCCCCACAGCTGCACAGCCAGGGAAGCAACGGGCACAAGGAAAGGCCTCCCACCGGTCTGGAGAAAAGCTTTGCAAACTGTGAGACTCACAAGGAGCTGAAATCCAAACTAGAGAAGAAACCCATAAATCAGTAACAAACACCAAAATAACCCAATTTAGAAATGAGACAAGGTATCAAATAGACAGTGTTCCTGAAACCGGACATACGAACGGCCCGGGGGTATCGGGCCAGGTGCTCCCACATGCAGGGGAGCTGAAGGCACCCTGGGACAGTGAGCACAGATGCCTTGTTCCAAGGTGGGTGCGCTGAGGCTCCCAAAGTGCAGGGACACCTTCGTGACAGCTGGTCGGTCGCAGTACTGGCATGGGTTCTGCTGTGACACCTGCCCTGGCACTCGGCGTACAGCTTTGCCCTGAAAGATGCTCCTGTGATTAAATAAATGCCCGGGCAAAGGACAGAGACCACAGGCCACACAGTTATCCCAGGGGGTCTAAAAATAGGATACGTTGTTTCACGTGATTGGTCTCAATATCCCCCGATGTCATATAAGAAAAGGGGTGACCAAGGAGCCGGTCCTTCACCCCACAGCAGCACACGTCCACACCAGGCTGAGAGCCCGGGCCGGCCTTCTCATTGCAGTGCTGTGGACTCGCTGACGGCAGGAGTCCAGACACACAGATGCACGCGCAGACAGGTGTGTGTGTTCCGTGTCGCTGCAGAGAGAAATAGCTCACCACCCTGGAGGAGCAACCCGCTTCCATCCTAAGAATTCGGAAAAGCACTTGTAGCCCAGAGCAGAGTCTCATTTTTGAAGATGATTGGCATTTCCTCCCGAGCACAACTATTTAAAATATTTTAAAAAAACCTCCTTAGGCCCATATCCCTGTGACCCTGGGAGGCTGGTCTCTCTCACTTTCCCTCCCTTTCCACGCTCTCCCAGAGCTTTCAGAAAGCCACAGTAGGTTCCGAAGGATTGTCAAGATTAAAAAAAAAAAAGCTACCTAGCTGCCAAGTAAAAAAAAAAATCCATCCTAGCCAGGTGTGATGGCACATGCTTGTAATGCAAACATTCTAGGAGGCTGAGGCAGGAGAATCCCAAGTTGAAACCCAATTGGGACAACTTAGCACCTTAGCATCTCAAACTAAAAAAAAAAAAAAGGCAGAGGATGTCAGTCTGTGGAAAGTCCCTGGATTCCCTTCAGTACCAGGGGAAAAAATATATCCATCCCTTCTTTTTGGTGTAAAGAGCAAGGTAGGAAATATTGTTATTTTCCCTTGCCAGGAACCTGGCAAGAAGAAAGCTAACTGAGTGGTGGAGATTCCAACTGAGCAGGGAGCCTGTTCCGCCAGGACCAGATGGTTGGAAGGGCTGGTAATGAGCAGCCGAGCTCTATCTAGGTCAGCACTGCGGCTGGCCCGGGTGGTGGTTCAGAGTGGTTCGGTGAGATGTGTGTCCCGGGTGGGCGGAAACGGGAGGTGCTGTGAAATGGGCTTGGGTGCCAAGGTTTCTGATGGGGTCGTCTGGAAGGAAAGGTCTCCAGGCGGGGCAGATTGGAACTGCGGGTCCCACTGGCTCCCCAGAACTTTAAAGAAAACCATAGCATCTAATCTAAACCATGGCGTAGGGACTCTCTGAAGTATGAAGAGTGCGAGTATAAATTATTTCAGCTCTGTATGTGTCAGTTTGACCATATATATAAAAAACTCCTAAAATTTCACGAACCATGTGCCTAGTGTTTACTTCTAGGAACTTGTTGTAAGGAAATAATCAAGGATTTGTCCTAAGACCTTGTTTATAACATTTTTAAAAAGCGGAGTGATGAATTAATCATTATGTCCAACACTAGAGAATTTTTTTAAAAAATACTGCTGCAGTGGAATATGCTCGGTCATTGAGAGCAATATGCTGATGAAAGTGTCTGCGATGCTGTAGGTGACAAAAAGTGGGTCTAAAACAGTCTGGCCCCCAAAGCTTCCCGTATGCAGATGTGTGTCCATTATGTAGAGAGAAATCCGTACCTGCACACAGTTAGAAAAATGCATGAGAAGTTAGCCGTGGCTACTGCTGGGAAATAGTGGAGAAGGCAAATTGTTCTTTTTTGTTATCTGTTTTCTAAGGTTTTGTTTGTTTGTTTGTTTGGGGGTTTTTTGGTCTCTTTTTGACTTTTCAAGGCAGGGTCTCAACACAGGTCAGGCTGGCCTTGAACTCACTTTATAGCCCAGGCTGGCTTTGAACTCAAAGCAATCTTCCTGCCTCAGCCTCCCAAGTGCTGAGATTGCAGGTGTATGCACCACACCTGGCTTCTAAGCTTTTTCTGATAAAAGCATTCACTCTTCTGTTCTTTGTAGGTAAAAGCAGAAACAAAGAGCATCTCAGAAGATTCTACATAGTGGCTGCAGGGCAGTGGTAGACATTTGGTCTCTAAATGAAATCTGTGGAGGGAAGGAAGGGGTGGCAGGGACTCTCCCTCTCTCACAGGAGTTGCACTATGGAAATCAGCCCCAAGGCCCTGGGAAGGACCAGAAAGAAACCCCTGGCTCTTCCCCAGTGACAGGAGACCCCTTCCCTCAGCAGGTTCCAAACCAGGCCACCAGTGTCTGTGTCAGAAGTTACCCTTCTCGGCTTGTCCTCACCTCTGACGACTGTGCTCCCTTGAGAAGCCCATGCAAGGGCCCTGGCTCTCTAGGGCCCCTCCCCCCAGGGCAGATGTCTGTGTGGCGTAGGGGTACGGGGAGGGCACCCCACTCTTCTGTGACTGCGGCTTCTTTCCTCTTTGGTCCCCCGAGCCTGCAGGTCGGCATGGCCACCAGACTTTCAGGCCACCGGGAAATACACTGGGGTGTCTTGGACGACTGCTGTTACTGTGGGCCTCTTCCCCGACCTCACTGCTTCCCAGGCCACCACACAGACTCCACGGCGGAGTCTCAGGAGGAAAGGGGCCCAGAGAGCCCAGGACCCCAGAACCCCAGGCAGCGGGACGCAGCAGGCTGCCTCTGGAGAGCCCTGCAGGTCTCCGCGGGCAGTGCTGGCTCGATACTGCAGGCTCCTGTGTGAGGGGAAGGCAAGCTTCTGCGTCTGTTTAGATTTTAACCTAACTTACATGTCGTTTGTGCTGTATGTATTTATTTGACACTGGGAATCGAACTCATGACCTCACGCTTGCCAGGCAGGTGCTTATGCCACCGAGCTATATCCCCAGCCCTGGTGCTGTATTTAACGCTGGTTGTCATAGTTTTTTTGGTCTCATTCTTTGAAAACAGCGGTTAGCAGCTGAGCCTTCTTGCAATGACCTTCACATCTGGGCCTCTCCCTGTCCCAGGTCCTGGATCACTCTGTGTCCCTGGGCTCAACCTGCATCATGCATGCTTGGCCGTCTCAGGGACAGGGCTCTTCCGGGCGCCCCCACCCCAGGGTCACCAAATCTATTAGGACATCAAAGAAAGACTGTTCTGTAAGAGAGGAAGTAAGCCCATTGCCCAGAGTAGGAAGGAGAGGTGATAGAATTTAAAAGTCTTTTAACCACAACATCTGACGCTTTTTAAAAAAATATCCAGAAAGACCGCTTGTAAAATTTTAGAAACCATTTTTTTCTTTCACACACCCAAAAGGATTTATTTGAGTCTTTTGTTTCCTGTTTCTTTGTGTTTATTTTATGATGAAATACCCTAATATGATAAAAGAAACTTGTACTAATTTTACTTCCCAAAGATTTTATCTCTGACCATGTTTTATAGCCCTCTGAAGAAAAAAAAAAGAACTTATTTTCTTGGCTATGATTTCTTCCCAACAGTCAGTTCTTTGCTGGACCGAATATTATACTGTGTTTTTTTTTTTTTTTTTAGTGGTTCCTGATGGCACTGGGCCATGTGTGTGAAGATATAAACACAACATAAAATGTACCGTTCTAAGTGCTCTGCACACACAGCTCAGTGGTGTTTCTATTCCTGCTTACGACCATCACCGTCGCCACACCTGTATCCACGGCCTTTCCCTCGTCCCCAGCTGAAACTGAAAACCTGTTACACAGAGACCCTCCATTCTGTCCTCCCTCCTCACAGCCCTGGGAGCCCTGTCCTATATCCTGTCCCCCAATCCACTGTGCTATATGTCTCATACAAATGCGTCACACAGCACTTGTCTTTTGTGACTGGTTGATGTCACAGATAGCATGATGTCCTTAACACTCACCCATGTTGTGACCTGTGTGAGAATCTCCTTTCTCTTCAAGGTTGGCTAATACCCCACTGTGTGTCCCAGATGTGACTGAAAACTCTGCTGAATCTTTAATTTTTTAAAAACTTTACTATGGTAAAAGATGAGGTGTAGCTGCCTCGATGCTCTGAATTGATTCCAAACGTTGGCCTTCCATGGTCACGCTGACTTTGGGAAGAGGTGGGAGCCATGCAGTGCCCAAGGTGGTGACTGAGGCCCACAGGGACATGTAGTCACACTTTTATCAGACAGGAGTTGCTGCACCCGAGTCCCTGTGTGACCCAAAGCGGAGTCTCGATGCAGGGTGGAAGCACTGGCCCTGCACTCAGCCCTTTATACCCTACGCAGGTCATTTCTCAGATGCTCTCCGGAGCCCTCATAGCACCCAGTGCTCGGGGTGCAGACACCGCTCACACAGCTCCAGGGGGTCCAAAGAGCCAGTGCTATCACCATCACCATCACCATCACCATCACCATCACCATCTCCATCTCCATCTCTATCACCATCACCATCTCCATCTCCATCTCCATCTCCATCTCTATC
>PVJX010000519.1:0-141327 GCA_004027295.1 Dolichotis patagonum | reverse complement strand
CACTATCGCCATCTCCATCTCCATCACCATCTCCATCTCCATCACCATCTCCATCGTCATCTCCATTGCCATTGCCATCCCATCACCACCACCCTCTCTGTCGTCATCTCCATCACTATCGCCATCACCATCTCCATTGCCATCACCATCCCTTCGCTGCTGCATCCAGACTGATGCCTTCGTGCACAAGGAGAGCTGGGTGATCTCCCCCAAGAATGCTCAGTCTCAGGATCATAACCAGAGGCCCGAGCTTCACCTTCCACCCGTTACATCTTAAATCTGAATTGAGCTCAGGATCCACAACTCCAACACAGTCCACCAAATCTCCCATTGATCAGTTTGTGACCCATGATTGACGGCACACTTTAAAACACACCTTCTCGCACCTGTAGCTCACGACGCGATGACTGCGCTGAACAAACTGAAACCTGTCACACACCATTATTGAGGTTTGCCACCCCACTTCTTGTATTGAAGGTCCCTGTCCTTCTGTTAGATGGCACTTGGCAGAGCAGTTGCTATGTTTTTTTTCAAATCACACTTCCTAAGTATCTCCTCACTTTACAGACTCACGGACACATGTCAATGGGTTTACTTATGTCCCTGCTGTGCACATTTTTTATTGTTCCCAGTTTTTCTATATTGAAAACAGCATTATAATGTATACCTTCAGAGAGTCTCTCATAAATTGTTTTCTCTTATGTGGACAGTTCCTCATTACTACAGAGGTGTCTGGTGGAGAGGGGCCGAAGACGGTGTGGAGCATCTTGCAGTGCAAATTATAGTTACAGTCTACAAGGGCTGATCAGACCAGACTGCCAGTGCGGCCTCTGCTGAGAAATTCTAACCATCTCTTGGCTACGATCCTCTGAGAGAGAAGAGCAGAGCATCCTACCAGTCCAAGTCCAGGGCTCAGTGGTTAACTGTGGTGTCCCATGGCTTCATTGTTGAAAACTCAGCTAACACTAGCTCAGTGTGTGCTTGTCCAACTCCGAGCTCACCTGACCAACTCAGGGCACGACCCCAACCTCACTTCTCCTGGGGCCCAGGGAGTCCTGACCAGTTGAGTCAGCTGCCAGTGGTCTTCAGGGGGTACCATTCCCCCATCTGGATTGCACTTCCAAAAAGAAGAGCCCCAAATGCCCTGATTTTAAGAAGCTTTCTGGAATCCTGTGTAAATTTAAACCCTACCTCCAGTCCAAATCCACGTAGCCCCTGAGCTACACACTTTGAGAAGCTTTGAGGAAACAATGTTTAAATCACTGATCTAATTTGTGATAGTGACAGCAACTTCTCCCAATGTCTGTTCTCCTTTTCATCAACGACAACAGAATCTCCTATTTGTAGCAGGTCAATGACTTCACATAATATGCATCTCATTTCCCAGACTCTCTTGCAGCTATCTAATGGTTTATAAGTGGAGAGATTGAATATGACTTCTGGTGGTGCCATTTTGGACAAGTGGCAAAAACGCTGACCCAGTGGTTTGAACTAAAGTCTCATCTTAGACCAAGAAATGGAAGACATGTTTGGCAGATGACAGAGAAAAATGATAGATGGAATTGTGGTCCTTGATGATCATAGAATTACGGTACCATAATCAAAACATGCTGTACCATGTACTTCCAGGCTTCACTTATGGATGAGTGAAAGGACCCATGGTTAATTTAAGAAACTGTTATTATGGTCTTTGGTCCTAGTCTTAACTCAGACATAACCCCACTTCCTCATTTGAAAGATAAAAATGGAGGCCCTTGTGAATTAGAGCAGACCTGGTCCGTGGCTTGTTCTGTCAGCTGTCTGGGATTTGCTGAATAAGATAAAGCATGCGTTAATCATTTAAGGGAAGTGGAATATTTTTGGATACCTTGTAAGATTTGTAATGCAGAAGAAGACAAAAGACTTGAATTTTGAGGAAAGCAAAGGTTTCAGAATGTATGGGGTGAGATTTAGGTACTTCCAGAAAAGGGAAAATAAAGCATCAGCCCTCATTTTTCGGGGTTAGATCTTCTGAATCTGGGAATAGTTAAAACTCTAGCACCACCCTGGGTGACGCAATGATCCAGTTTTAGCAGTTGGCATTTCTGAATGCAGGAACTGTTTATAGAACAACGCAATTAGTAGATGCTTCATAGAAGTGATTATGGCTGGCTCAATCATTCTTTAATAGATTGGCCAGATCAGGAGAATGCCCTGGAAAGAGACTCACAGTTCCTTTCTCCCCATCACGGTAGGTGAACATAATTTATTAAACTAATCTCCTTGGTTTTATTTTACTTCCAAAGAAATAAATGTACTTTCTTAAAATGTCCACATTTTTTTCCCTAGTGTAAAGCAAGCAAACGATGATCCCGAGTCTCTCGAGTTAGCAGAAAGCTGTGTCTGCCTGTCACCTAAGCAACCAGTCACTCAGGACAGTTTTGCCAAAACACCCCTCGATTCTGTGAAAAATTCATCAGCTGTGATATTTGACATCCCTTGTGCTTATGCCTCCCAAATGGGGAACAGGAAGTCTTCCTACTTCACTGCCTGTGTTGGCTTTCCAGAGACCCCACTGCTGGCAAAGCTTTGATATCCCAGAAGGAGCTGTCTGTCTCTGAAACTCCCCCGGGCACCTTGACACAAGCTCGTGGCAGGCTTCTTTGCCGACACGAGTTTCCATTGCCCAGGGGAGCTTGGATGGCCGGGCGAAATCCCAGCCCCATGGATGAGAAGAAA
This sequence comes from Dolichotis patagonum, assembly GCA_004027295.1. Lineage (NCBI taxonomy): Eukaryota > Metazoa > Chordata > Mammalia > Rodentia > Caviidae > Dolichotis > Dolichotis patagonum. The sequence goes on along the minus strand of PVJX010000519.1, from coordinate 138,609 downwards.
CAATTTGAAAGATGATCATCAACTGGCATTCTCCCTTTTCTTCTTCCCAGTGCCCAGAAAATGGTTTTTCTTGGCTCTGCGAGGAAATGGAGCAAACACCTGGTACAGACTTGCTTAGGGCCCTCTTTCCTAAGTAACCAATTCCTGATGGAAAGTATGCTTAACCACACAGGCTCACACCAGAGATGGGTAAAAGCATCCATTTATCCTGGGTCTTTGATTTAGTTGCAGGCTGGAGGAGGTTAGGTGAGACAGGCGAGTCTCCTGCGGCATTCACGGCATCAGAAAACTTGGCGAGGCTGGCTGTACTATTATCTCACTGCACCACGACCTTGGCCGCAGCCTTGGAGGAGGCTTCTGCGCTTCCAGAAGCTGTCTGCACTATAGAAGAGATGTAGAGTTTCCCCAAGTCACGGCCTGTCGGGCCTGGTGTGGGCAGCCAGCTCGGTCACTCTTCTCACCGTGACTGGCATGCTTTCAGCTTTTACCCCACTTTTGCACCACAGTCCAGCCTGTTCCACCTTCACACAAGTTGCCCCACTCTGGTTCCGCCCGATGGGTCAGTCCTTCCCTTTGACCAGTGAGGCCCTGCTCCTAGAAGACCTCAGTTATGCCCTGCTCCTCCCAATGGCAGGTTCCTCCTCAATCTCTCGTTGCTGGAAATCAGGCAGCGTAAGGGCACTAATGCCACAGAAAACAGCAAATCCCACAAACAGGGCTTTATTCCCACCCAGACAGCCAGCTGTTAGACATTAACTCCACAACGATGGATTGACTCCTTTCCAAAGTTACATCAAGTTAGAATTGATTTCATTTGGGTAAATGGCGTGCTCCAGTCTCAGCCTTAGAATAACAAGAAAGGCAGCGCCAGCCTGGGCGGGGTTGTGTGTGTTTGCCCAGTGTGGCCTCGCTTGGTTTCATGAGACCAGTGTTCTTCAAGTTGTCCTTTACCGCTTCAATCTGTCCCCAAGCCAGGCTCCCTCCGGCAAGGTGGTGCCCCCGGACCTTTCCTGATCGTTTGTCCCAATCATAACCCATTGCTAATCCATTTGCCTCTGCCAAGTGGATCGACACAAACTGCAAGTGGCTCTGTGTTCTGTGTCTAGGGTTAGAAAATACGTGTAACACAGGAAAACCAACGTCATAGCTCTAAGGAGAAAAGCTGGGGGAATTTCGATCACACTAGCAAAGCTAGCAAACATTTAGGGACCAATGGGACCAGCTGCTGTCTCTCACATAGGACTCACATGTTTACTTCAGTGAAGAATTACACAACGGTGTAGCCACTTTGGGCAACAGTTGGGCAGTTCCTCAAAACATTAAACAGTTGTCACATGACTTAATTCTATTCCTAGGTCCTCAAGAGAACCACAAACACACATCTCTATAAAATCTTATAGATGAGTGTTTATAGCAGCATAATTCATAATAGCCCAAAGTGAAAGCAACCCAACTGTATAGAGCTGATGAATGGGTAAACATTTGTTCTATCAAGACCATGGAATTTCATATAACCACAAACAGGGCATGAAGTAATAGAGCACACCAAACCTGGATGAATTTTAAAATAGAAATATGTGCTAAGTGAAAACAATCAGACACAAAAAGCCACATAGTATATGATTCCACTTGTGTGAAATGTCCAGAATAGGTAACTCACAGAAACAGAAAGCAGAGGTGCAGATACCAGGACTGGTGAGAGGGATTGGGGTGACTACTGTGGGTCAGAAGTATCTCCTCAGGGCGAGGAAAATGTTTCTACACTGAGCAGAATGGTTGCACGACTCTGAATTCAGTAAATACCACTGAATCATACACTTCAGGTAGGTGAATTTTATAATACGTGAATTATATCCAGAAAGCTCTTCCTGTATTTTAAAAGCAGATACGCACTAAGTACATGTCAGATAGTGTTTCATTTTATCTTGTCAATATAAACAACTGTACCATGTTAAAGAAAAATAATTTAAAACATAAAGGAAACATAGGCTAAAGATGACCAGATTTAATTTTAATAAATCAGTTGTAATGAGGCATTTGCTGTTGAAACATTTTTTTGGTGCATTAATTTGACATCAGTCAATCAACCAGCTGAGTGCTCTCTTTAACAACGTATAGACAAAAGTACATATCCTAATACGCAGTGACAGGCCCGCTTTAATTAGGGTTTGGTTTGAACAAACTAAATCTCAAAAGACATTTGGAAAAGTTGGTGCAAAACCTACAGCTAACATCACTCTTAACAAGCTAATGATGCTTTCCTGCTAAATTCAGGAACAAAGCAAAGATGCTTATCATTCTTTTTCAATACTATGCTACAAATCCTAGCTTATGTAATTAGATTAGAAAAGGAAATAAAGCTATACATATTAGGAAAAAGGAAATCATTGTCATTGTTTGCATGATCATCTGCATAGAAAATACGAATTGACAAGAAAAATCTCGTGGAACTAACATGCTGTAAGAGGAGATTGCCCTGTAAGTTCTCACATCAACTTTCCACCTGCCCTCACTAGAGAGATGCAGGGCACAGCATGAACGCAGAGAGAGAGTCTGGCGCCAGTGTGATGTGAAAGACACCCCACAGCCTCTACTGACTTCTCAGGGGATGAGGAAACTGCACGGAGAGGCCAAGTGGCCCCAGAGCAGAAGTGATCAAGACGAACTTAGAAGGGTCTGTGGTGCTAGCAGAAGGATTAGTGAGTTAAGTCAGCCCTGAGAGTGTGAATTACAGCCGCAGAGGAGACAGCAGGCACAGTGTCCAGACACCCAGACCCATGATTGCTGCCTATCCAGCAGGCCAGCCAGTTTCTCCATGGCAGAGACTGACATGGAACTAACAGCCCCTACATCTTTCCAAAAGCCCCACATCCCTCAACATCAAAGGTGATGCAAAACACAACTCTCTTTTGCACTTAAAAGGCACCGTGGAGGAGCATAATGGGAGTAGAAAACTTCAGCTTTCTATCACTGTGACAAAATACCTGATAGAAACTTACAGGAAGAAAAGGTCTATTTTGGCTTATGGTTTTCAAGGGTGTAGTTCATGGTCAGCTGGCTCGTTTGCTATTAGGGCGTGGTGCAGAGGAAAACTGCTCTCCTCATGGCAGCCAAGAAGCAGAAAGCAGCACAGGAAAGAGCCTGTGCTGACGGGCTGCCTCCTTCAGCTTTTTATTTTCTCTGGGCCCCCTGCCTTTTGAATAGTGTCACCCACATTCAGGGTGGGTCTCCCCACTCTATTTGCTGTCCAGTGTGCCAGTCGTCTCTGGAAACACACTCGAAGACACACACAGAAGTGTGCTTTACTAATTTACTAGGCATATCTCAGTCCAGTCATGCTGCTATCAAGATGAAATATCTCTACCCCAAAGGCATATGAGGACCATTGGGATGACTGGGTCTCACCCAGTGCATGGGGCCAACCACATGTCATCACTTTTGTCTCCATTCCTGGCAACGGGGTGGACTCTGAGGAGAGGGTTGAGGCCAGTGTTAGAAAAACAAAGGTACTGCATTTCTGCTCACCCAAAAGTGTGTGAGCAGATCTGAATCACACTGCAACCCAACTCTACAGAACAGAATTATCCCAGGACGCTCAAGACGCAGGCTTCCTGTGGCCAAATGGGCCCGGGGATCCCTGCACCCTCAGCCCCTCCTGGACTGCACAGTGATCTCAGCCTCTTAAAGTCTCTGAGTGGTCTGCGGTGAAATGCCTAGTGAATCTCTTGCTTACCCCAGCACCATGTTGGACTGCATGTCTTCCTTTGAATGATACCTGCTAATGTCCCAAAGAACCAGTGCTCTGGGGAACCCACTTGGGAACTCCCTCAGTGGAGAGGGGCTCCAGTTCTTGCTGGGCTCATCCAGGGAAGCTGCACTGGGCTCCAGCAGATGGGATGATCCCTCCCTTTCTTTCCTCACAGAAGAAACAGAGCTGTCCCTCAGCCAAAGACACTGCCCTGTGCAGCCCAGGCCCAGGGTGCCAATGCTGCCCAGAGTGTGTGATTAGGGTCTATGTGTCCTGCATACAGGACTCATCTCTGGCTGATCCTGGTTTTCATTCTGCTTAACACGCGAGCTGTGACCACATACATGTTTTGTTTTGTTCTCCTATGTGAACCAATTACTTCAAAGGAAAGGGTGCTGGGCGAAGGCATCTAGACAGACCTGAGTTTGAAGCTCTATCTGTACTCTAGTGGACACCAGCCCTAGGGGTCCACTCAAGGGTCAGCAAACCGTGCAAGGTCAATGGAGGCAGGGTTTCAGGCCCCCAAAGCCCCACCACGGCAGGAAGTAGCGTTGCAAATCCTGGAGACTCTGTGTGCTGGGCCGTGGCTCCCTTTCCATCCAGGCCCATGCCCAGCCTTACTTTGTATGGGCAGCTGGGCTGGGAAGACCCACACAGCTCTGAACTGCACAGAGGCATCTGGCCCGTGTCTGAGACCTCACCAGGCCAACATCTCCAGCCTCTTTTCTCTTTCCAACACATTGGTTCAGAGCTTCTGCCTTCTTCTCTTCTGCTGTGGTCCCATGGCTTGGTGGCTTGAGGAGCGCCAGGGAATTGACCCAGGACAGTCTGTGCATGTGGACACCCAGGGAGCCTTTGTTCCATTCCAGCACGAGATGAATAAAAGCAGTTTTATCTGCCTTGCAAGGCTGTTGTGAGGATCAGAACAGTGTATGTTTCCCCCATCTGAGATTCACCTTAAAGCCCAATATAATCGTTCTTTCTTATTACCTGTGCTAACATGACACAGTATCTTCAGTGGTATTTCAAACGGCCAGTGCATTCTGTTTGCTCATCTAAAAGGATTAATGCAATACATTTCTATCCAGGGAAGTTTTAGCTAAAGGGCAGAGGACCTGGTAGTACTGACACACAGCCTGTGAGGCTGCAAGCTGGGAGGACGTGCCGTGTGGGTGTGTGGCTCCTGGACTGTGTCCTTCGCTGGGCATTAGCTGCGGATCTGTTTCCTGCTTGCTTGGGAACTGCTGACGTTAACTTTTCATTGGCTTGGATTTTCCATTGGCCTTCATTCCTTCCTTCCTTCCTTCCTCCCTGGCAGCCCAAGCTTCTGCGATGTTAGGGCCTTTGGCACGCAGAGCTGCTGACATGCCTTTTGTACAGCAAGCTGTCATGCTCTACTTTTAGAAGTAAACACAATTGAACCTTTGAAAGAACCTCTAGACACCTACTGGGAACAGATTTTTGTCCAGTCCTGTGCAGATTTTGGACAAAACTTGGTCCGTTCTTCCTCCTGCTCTACCTGCTTGGGTCCAATCGTCAACCAAAATGTCAAAGGCAAATGGCAGCTGAAGCATTTGCTACTTCACCAAAATCCACCCCCCCCACCAGAATGTGGGCTCGGATTTCCGGCAGCACGCAGGCCCGCGGGACCACCAAAACTCTCATCCTGCAGTCATCCTCGGAGAGCTGACACAGAGCAAACAAGTCCTGAGGAAATTACTGAAACACTAACCGCAAAGGGATGCCTCTCGTACCCTCAAGAAATCTCCCTCAGATTAGTCCTGCACCTGCTGAATGGGCTGGTTGGATTCCCAGCTAAATTAGTTTCCTCACATGAGGGCCTTGGTCCTCCGGGAGGTGTCAGCCCTGGGAACAAGAGCTGACCTGGCTCTTACTCACGAAAGGTGACATCAGAGGCTGAACCAGATCTGGAAAGCTCTGCAGTCCCCAGCATTTTATTATCTGCCTGTCTCTCGGTTGTGAGGAGATTTAGATTCAATTTGGCAAAACTGTCATTGAGTCCACCTTGGACTTTCCGCTTGGGAAACACCGAAGATCGTGAATCCTCATGTCCCTCCTTCCAAAGCAATGAGATTTAATCCTCATCAATTCACATGTTGGGGGGCTGGAATTTTTTTTTTACAAATAATATAACATTTTTTATTTACCCAAACCCCACCACAGTGCCATGAGGGGAGAAGGCAAGTCTTCCAGGCCCCGTGTGACAGCAGAAGAAAGCGGTGCCGAGGTCAGAGGACTCCCCAGCGTTCTGCTGTGGTAAATCAGGCCTGAGGCCCAGAGCTGTTCTGTCTCAGGCACTTGCATGTCACTCAGAGGTCCTTAATCCAGAGTCTTTGGAAAACCCTCTGTGTAGGTGCATGTTTCTAGAATGAGGGTCCACAGCCACGCTGCAATTACCAAAGTGAAATGAAACTAGGAAGTTGTTAAGAACACGCTTCCCATGCTATTTGGAAGGGAGAAGTCATTCAGCATTTGTGTGCTGGACTTCACTGAGGTTGAGGGGAGGGTGGGGTGGTGGCTTTCAGAGGCACAGAACTCTGCTTACTGAGAAGGGCTGGACCCCAGGGCCAACCCAGCCCAACCCACCCAGGGAAGCACAGTCCAGAGAAGGTGACAGAAGGAGCCTACAAAAGATGGCAGCACTGGCCTCCTGCACTCTGGCTCCTGGCTCTGACCATGGCCTACTCTGCGTGCAGGGCACATTTTCTCTTCTTTTCTTCAGAATGTCTTTGGAGCACTTCTTTTTCTTCTTCCTTTAATAGGCATCAAGCCTTTGTACCCTTGGGTTTCCCTGGCCAAGTCTTTGGACAGGACGACAGGAGCCTGGAAAGATGCTCAGCGCCCCAGCACCTGCTAAGGAGCAGATGCCCTGGAATTTTCCTAGACGCAAAAGCAGGAATGCTTTGTGGGGAGCCCCAAGGGTCCGTACTGAGGGGTGTGCAGGGTGAGGCTGTGTGAGCCTACCTCATGGCCAGGGCATAAATGAGCATGAGGCTTTGGCAAAGGCGCTGAAACCAGTGTTGGATCAGGAAGCACCATGGCCACACCAGCTGTCATCTCAGCAGCTAGACCCGCTGTTGAGACAGTCACCCTCAGTACCTGAAAGACCTGGATGTGGGTTTTGGTTTGGCATCGTCCAGAGCCACGAAGTCTAACCAGGGCGTTTTTATCCTAGTAAGAGAATATCACACCCTCCTGCATGCCGCCAAGACGGCCTGCGCTGTTAGAATGAGCTTGATTTCAGCGGTGAGAAATGAGCACAAGGACCCCGAGTTTGAGATGTTTTAGTCTTTGTGCTCCACAGGATGTGTTCGGGGGAGATGTTTCCTCAGTCGCTGAAGCACAGAGGAATCCGGTGCCCAGAGTAGAATGAGGGGAAGCCTGGGCCTGTGTGCGTCTCACGGTAAACAAGACAGCCGGAAGTGACGACCAGGAAGGAGGTCGGAAACCTTACCTGCTCCTACGATGTTGTGCCATCGCTGCTCTGGGGACAGAGCAGCAGAACTTCGCTGGCTGCAGTGTGAAAGGGCAGTGTGCAGGAGCGAGCTGCATGGGGCACCGCAGAATGAGGGGGCTTAAGGGCCAAAGTGTGCCTGTGTGCAAGAAAGAGACGGACAGAGACAGAGAAGGGAGAGAAGCCCAGACTGTCACTGGGTGTGCGCCGAGTTTAACATTCTGTCCACAGTCATCTCGGCTCCTTTCGGCAGAGCCCTGGCACCGGCGCTGCTTCCTGGCAGGGCCTTGTGTGACCCCGAACATAATAGCACGGGAAGAAGTATACGATTCGTTTCAAGGTCCTTGATGCTTCTTAATCAAGTTATAATAAAGAGCAGAGATTCAAGCAGCAACCCTGGCATTATTTTAATTCACCTAGTGGAAAATTATTGAAGCATATTTCATATAATGAGGTTCAAGAATGGATTTCGCATCGTGGAAGGCAAATGGGCCAAACCCAAGGCCGACTCGGCTGGCATGGTTTCCAGTCTTGAGAACAGTTGTCTGGCACCAGTAATCAGGCCACAGGAAGTAGTCAAGAGACCACTGTTCTGCTCTCCTCTGGCCAACTGGGGCAGGGAACTGTGGAACTCCAGCACCAAGCAATAGAAGGGGTGGCTGGGATTGAGAGAATCACCGTGGGTAATGGTTTTGTCCGGAACAGCTCGGGAAGTTTTGTGAATGCTAATTTAATAGCGCAATAAGCCAGGCAAGTAAGGAGTCCTTGTTTTACCAAGCCAGGGCTGCTGGGGGCTGGGCCTCTTTGAGGCCTACCAGCTGCCTTGGAATAAATTGTCCCGGAGTGAATTGCTGAGAGATCGGAGGAAAAAAATACAAAAACAAAAACCAAACAACAACCAAACCAAAAAAACAATAAAGAGAAGGAAAAAGAAAACTAAAATGAAGCAACATGATCACAGCAAAGCTGATCGGCATCACAGGGCCGGGGGCAGAGCCGTGGGGCCCAGCACAGATGTGTCCTTCATGGCACTGATCTCTGCCCAGAAACGGTGTCATGAAGCCTTGGTGCCAACCTCTCTGTGCTCTTGGGTGGGAGGTGACTCCCCAGGGGGACATCAGAGGCCTGAGCCTGGTGACAGCTTGTGGTGGAGGCTGTGGAGCCAGAGTCACAAGGCACATGTGGCATCTGACATGGTGCAATTGCTTGAGGACAAGACCAGCAGCCTCAGTCCAGGCTCATCCTGGGAGGGTGCAGGAGGCAAAGCACCAAATTCCACACAGAGGCCAGGCCAGGGCAGTGGATGCTTGGAGAAGGGAGGCCCCGGACACGGACAGAGACGCCACACCCCCACGACTCTAACAAGATGGAGTTACTTGCGTCTCACAGGCCATCCAGGGAAGGATGATGTCGGGATCCTGACACCTTCAGCCTTCCTCTGGCACCCCTGGGATGTTATTCATCTAAACGGCTCAAGGCTCACATCCACCTTGCAGTAGGAACGGAGAAGGACAAGGACTCCTCCAGCCCCACGAGAACAAGCTGGCAGCTTGTTCCACACATGTGGAACATCATGTGTTCCACACATGATGGATTCCTCACGTCCATCAGTCAGGAAGTGGTCCTGTGGTCACCCCAAGGTGCAAAGAAGGCTGGGAAAGTGACACATTCCTTCTTCGTGGGTAGCTATGGGTCTAGCTAAGAATTCTGTTTCTGTGGCAGCAGGAGAGAGTCGGTATAGAGAAGCAAAGTGGTCTTCAGCGATCACTAACCAAGTCCCGGCTGTTGTCAGAAGTCTCTCCCTGCACACCTTCATCAGTGGCCCCTCCTCCTTCTCCCTCTGACCCCCGCTGCCCTCTGTCTCCTGAGCTTCATGCAGCACCCCCAGACCTTCTCTTTGCCAGTTCCCTTTCTAGACCCCGTGACCCCATTTAACACCCTCTTCTTGTTCTCTTCCTCTCTTGTTCTCTTTTGTCCGCAGATCAGAGAAACTTAAAAGCAGGGCGAACAGTTGCACCTTGCAGGAACATCTGGGAAACATTTTTCTCTGGATGTCGCTTGTGTTGTTTTGACACTCAAAGCAATCAGCATCCTACAGCCAGTGGGGAGATAAGACTCTTCTACAGGCAGGAAGCAGCTCTAACATTTTCTGTGCTCTGTGCACTCAAAATGACCAAATGCATAATTTCACACCTCACAAATCAAGATTCATTTTGACCTGGGTGGTGGTAACACCGATATCTACAGACGTCAGAGACAGGTACACAAGGGACAATGGCCAGACCAGGTAGAGTAATAGAACTGGGGCTCACAGAGGAAGCCCAGGAAACCAAATCATGGACTCAGAAGCAAATGAAGCAGAACCACCGTGACATGGTCAGTAATTCCCAGCTTCCCTATTTTCTGCCCCAACCCTTGCAATTCAGGACCAACTATAGAAGGTCAAATATGCTCCCCTAAAACCCATCACACGAGGCAAGTCCCCCTAGTTAGCCAACCATCACACCTCCCAAAGCCAATGCCTTCCCATCAGGGCCCTCCAGTGGCCCACTTCCTCCAGTTTCCTACCCTGAACACCCCTGCCTCTGCCTGATGTGCCAGTCCCTTGCTGTAGCAAGTTCATTTTGATGCTGCTCGCTCTCATTTGGGTGAGCTTCATTTATTCTCACAGTCGCGAAACGCTCACTGGGCTGAGCATTGCAGATCGATGTCCTTTGATTACTGTATTTATCCCATCCATCAAAAAAAGGAAAAATTAATCATTAGAACCAGTGAGAGTGAAGCAAAGTACGTGGTAAAGTAAAGTAAGAGCCACCAGTTCTGCCAGGCAGCATGAGAACGAAGATACAGTACTCCCGTTCCTGCTTAGCCGAGATGCCACAGGCCAACTTGGGAAGGCTGGGAAGGAAGATCCGATGGAAACAGCCAGGAAAGTTGCAAGTCCAGAGCTTCTAGGGCCCTGTCCCATTCCCCAACATCTGATCTGAGTCCCCTGGCTCCCCCAACAAACCCAGACACGCACCTATTTTTCCTCCACTGTCCACCTAGTGACAGGCTCTCTGTGTGGCCCACTTCCCCTAATGTGTGACTGGCCCTGCCCAGTGCCTCTCTGAGGTCCACTAAGGTGGGGCCATCTTCCACCCCTACACCAGTGCCTCAGAAGGCCTCAGAGCCCGTGAGGAACATTCTTCAGTTCCCTGCCATCAGGCAGTGCATATAGTTTGCAAATTAGACCCAGAATGTCAGAAGATAAAGAATTCCCCCAGTAAACTTTCTTTTTAAATATATGTTGAAGAATTTAATTCAGTGCGGTCCTAGGAACTTCCCACATTGTTTTGGCTGAGTTTTTGATATAGGATCTTTTGAGATATTCAATATTTTGATTTATTTATTTATTACATTATTTTTCTTTATTTTTAGTTTTTAAACATCCATTTTATTCAAGGATAAAAGGAAAGAAAGAAGAAAGAAAGAAAGAAAGAAAGAAAGAAAGAAAGAGGAGAAGACTACAACAAAATTTCAAAGCACGTCAGTCGGGGGTAGCAATGGTACATACGTTGCACACTCTTATCCTCAACTCGCTCATCCAGAGCACAAGACATCTGCATTCAGGGCTATTCGATATTTAAAGCAATAAGGTGTAAAAAGTCAGGGTGAGGCTTAGGACTATAGCTGGACACCACAAAAAGTCACAGAATTCACAAGGCTGTCGCAGTAGAACAAAGTTGTTCATCCCAATCCCAAGGTGGAATTTCAGATGCTAAGGGGGAGTCTTTCAGTTTGTTCTCCAGCACAAGTGAGCAATGTGAGTGGAACCCACCAGAATAGAGTCCTGAGTTGAGAGTTGGACACTGATGCAGGACCTCTCGGGGATAACAGCTCCAAGCTCATGGTTTGCCCAGGGAGCCTGGAGAGATGGCAAGTGGAGGGGAAGACAGCACAGACGGCATGCACCCAAGTCCGCCAACTGGGGCTCACTGGTTGCAAAGTGGAAGGCAGGATGTTAAGCATGGGTGCAGAACAAAGCAATCACCCACAGGCCTGTGCGGGCACAGGTGTCACCTACCAAGCAGACCATCACCTGCTATGTGGTACTGAGCTCTTCCTTGCTTTATTCATCCTGGTAGTTATGGGAGACAATTATATTATTTCCCCCACTTAAAACTGTCTGTGGGTGTCCTTGTCTTGGCACCAAATATGGTGTTGATGTCATCCCCAACCATCACCTTGTTATGGTTTATGTCTTATGTCCTCCCAAAACTTCATGCAGTCGAAGGGGTGGGTGAATCTAGAGTGCGTGAGGCTGGGGTTAAGGGTGTAGGATTAGTAATTCAGTCCACTGGTTTGGCATAATTCTGGCAAGGGTGTGAGAGCCACACTGGTCCTAGGGTAGGTAGCCTGCATGCAGTATAAGCAGCAAAGGAAGCTTGTCTCCCCCTTGCTTACTTTCGCTATCTTCTGCTGCCATGAACTGCAGCCCCTCTGCCATGTGCCACCTTGCCTTGGAGCCAGCCGATTATGGACTGGGTGTTGGGTGTTTTGTCTCAGCAACAAGAAAAGTAACTGAGACACCTCAGGCCTAACAGTATATCGCTGTGGTCCTGTCCACCCTCCTGGGTCCCCCTTAGACTCTCGCCACAGAGGCTGCACCCTCATCTCCGCCAGGCTTTCTCCCATTCTTCTCTCCTCAGGTCGGGCTTCTGTGTGCCCTGTCCTGGAGCAGGTGGCTTTGCGCCCCTGCCGACACACCTCCAGCTGCTCCCCAGAGCTCCCCCTCTGTGCTCGACCACATCCCCAGCCTGATATCCCGTGTCCCCCTCCTCCCAGGCCCCAGTCACAGCCTCAGCTCCCTGGTCATAGTCAGGCACCACCCTGCCCTTATACTCTCCGGCCAATGTTGCTTTATTTTTCTCCTTTAAGAAACGTTTTCATTAGGACATTATAACGTACGCATCAAGTGAAAAGCTGGGTCACCCATGGAATCATAAGCTTTATTGACCCCATCAGAGAGCTAAGGTCACAAGGAACCCAAGTGAACCAAATTGCACAGGTGACAAGCTCTTTAGAGAGACAGAAATCTTGAGAACTGGCTTGTCTTTGGTAGACCATAGAAGAAAGTCATTGGGGACCACCGTAAATTATAAAAATATAAAAGTGAGCGGGACATAGAAAGCTTAATGAATCGCTGAAGGAGAAACCCTTGTCTGCTCACCAGGACAAGAGGCTACAGTGTCCCCCTTCTTCCCACACAGCTACTCTCCTGGGTTCCATGGAAAGATGCCTGCATTATTTATCCTTTGACTGCTAAATGTGAGATCCCCTAACCCCTTCGGTTCAGTTTGCATTTTTGAGACTTTATTCAGTGGGACCCTACAACAGACCCTCTTCAGCGACTGGCATCTTTCACTCAGCAAGGCGCCTGAGAAATCCCCACGCTGCCTGCAGCCACGGAACTTTGCTCCTGACTCCTCTCATCTCCCAGGTCTGTGCCAGCCAGTCCACACGTCCACCCGTCAAATGGTGCCCATCCTTGGGGTCCAGTGTAAGTGCCCTTCTTCCTCCAGGAAGCCCTGTGTGCAGCCCGTGTAGGAACCGTCTCTCCGGCCTGTAACTCCCCACTACTCTGACACTGTCTTCCTGTCTTCCTGTCTTCCAACTCCTGCCCCGATGGGGCCCTGCACGAGGTAGCTTGAGTGACAGTTTGGACACGTGTGGAGTGTGTTCTCAAAACCCACCAGCTGGGCCCCACACACAGCATGGCACCAAATTGTGCCTGCATGAAACGAATGTGTCCTGGGTGCCCCTGGAACCCTGTGAGTCAGAGCCTGGCCTGGCAGTTTGTGTGTCAGCCATGCTTCCTGGAGAAGCAGATCTAACGCAAGGTACACAAATATATGAGGATTTCAAATTGGTTCACAGTGGCCCTCGCAGAGGCCGGTGTGGATGGGCACAAAAGGGCCATTGGCGCGCTGAGAGCCAAAGGGTCCGGGTGGAGGCCTGGCACTCACTGTGGTGTCCCGGGCAAGTCCGTGTCAGGAGGCCGAAGGATCCGCACGGGAAGCCAGGAGACGCCGTCCAAGGAGAAGGCGAAGAGCGGAGCTCCTCTGAGGAAGCAAGCTCCCTTCCTTCCTGCTCCCTCTCCCTCCATTCAGGCCACAAGCCCGCCTGTCACTCACACATGGGGTGATGCCCTTGGCCACACTCTAAACCACACTGACCCAGTTGGTTGGGCGCTTCTTATTCCAGGCGACACAATGGTGGCCTGTGCCCCAAAAGTTCAAGTGTTAGAAACTGAGCTCCCACATTCATATTCCACTAGTATGTGGGTGTGGGGCTTCCAGAGGTAATTAGGGTTTGATGAGGTCACGAGGGCAGGTCCCCCATGATGACACAGGGGTCTAAGTCTAAGAAGACCCTGAGCTGGCAGCTTTGCTCTCTCACCCGGTGATGCCCTCTGCCATGGTACAATGCCACGAGACGCCCTTGTGACACTGGGCAGACCCCAGTGCTGGGCTCTTGGACTTCCTGCCCCAGACCCTGAGCCATATAAACTTCTATTCTTTATAAATTCACTAGCCTCGGTTATTTTGGGTTAGGACCAAAAGCCTAGGCAGTGCTTTTTCTTGCTTGATTCCATTGCATGGTCCTGTAGATGCTGGAGTGGACGGGCTGAGAAGCAAGAATGCAGCTCGCTTGGGAACCGCCTCGGGACCTGGCTCTGCCACCCGTCTCCGCTGTGTTCCTCAGAGACGTGACATACAGCATGGTCAGGCCCTTCATGCTTCCTCGTTATTTGGATTTGGGGTAAACATGAGCTTCCTTTCTGGCTCTCTTGGGTGAAGGAAGCTGGTGGATGTTGTTTCAGTTCCAGGCAAAACAGGACAATGTCTGAGACATTTGTGTTTGGAGCAGTGGAAAATGGGAAGATGATGTTAAACACTTTCAGCGACATACCTCTCCGCTCTGAAGGGGACACGAGGGTGCAGAGGGAAGTGTAGGAGGTGCAGAAGCTAAACAAGAGCCCGAACCCAGGTCCCAAGACAGCAGCTGGGACTGAATCTCACCTGAGCCTCCTGGGACCCTGCTGCCTAGGAGGAACATGTTGCTTGGGACACGAGTCCTTTACCTCCCTATTATTGTTTGTACACTGGAAGCTGGAAGTGGTAAACACCTGTAAACTGGAGGAGGTGGAAGAGGTAGAGGAGGTGGAGGAGGTGGAAGAGGATGAGGAGGAGGAAGAGGAGGAGGAAGAGGAGGAGGAGGAAGAGGAGGTGGAGGAGGAGGAGGAGGAGGAGGAACCTATGACCCTCAAAACAACAAGCAACACAAATGGGCAGCTACCACCAAACATCTCCTGGCGTCACCACTAGCAGATGGGTTACGGGGTGGTCAGAAGGGCTGTCTTTGTGTTATGGTGTAGCTTTCTGAATTGTCTGCAGCTCTTTATCAAAGATCAAACATTTCGTCAATGAAACACAGGGGCAAGATAAACTATTGAATCTTGGCAAACATGAAGACACCCAGCCTCTCCCGCCTCCCTGCACAGGGTCAGGGTCAGGGTTAGGTCTGTGGGTCAGTTTGGGGAGCCTTCATCACACTCGAAGCACCCCAACAAGAAGCTCCTCTCCTGTTGCCCACTCTTCTCTCTGCCTCCTCTCTGCAACCCCCGAGAGAGCGTACCCAAACTTTACCCAGTCGGCATGGGGTCCCTCAGCTGTTGTCATATTTGATAGATTAATTCATGATGAAGTATTTATGACTCGATTCTCTGCACAGGTTTTTTCCCCCTCGAAACCTGCCTTCAGAGTTATATGCTGTTTGATCTAATAACCCTGCTTCTTGGCAAATATTCTATAGAGGTCACCAAAAGAGGTGATTTGCATTATTGCTGCCCACCCAGGTCCCCCTGCCACCCCCTCTGCTGGCAGCATTGGCTCCAAGCAGTCACCCTCTCCTCACCTGCTTCCTTCTGTCCCCTCCTCAGTCAGTCCCATGTGCCCAGTCCTATCTGAGGGTCGGTTCTGCAGAACCTGCTCTGAAAGTCAGGAGAAAATCATACTCATGAAAAAGATTCATCACAGAGTTGTAGTGAAAAGGCATAGTTACCAGGGACGACATGGCTGCTTTTCATCACATGCTTTTTGCCTCCTTGACTCATTATCATATGTCTGCACCACGATGATTAAATGACTTGATTTTTTAAAGTCTTACATTTTAAAATAAAAAACTAACAAAACAAATACCCACCCCACCTCCAAATAAAGTAATGGTCATTCATTGGATGAGTATCTGGATTTCATTTTGGAAAAGTCAGTCCAGAAAATACAAGTTTTGTGTGGTCTAGAATAACAGATCTATTGCTTTGAATTTCTCTCTGTGGTCAGTTCATGTTCTTTTCTGTTAGAATCTGGCTTTTATTGAAAGTAACCCAATCCCAAATCAGAATACCATTAAAAAATGGGGCCTCGATTATTTCTTACTAACCTACAGGGTGCTAAGGTTATTCTGAACCATCTAGTGTCAATAGCATCCAATGTGCTGTTGAATTACACGACCAGGAAAGAGCATTTGAGGAGCTGGGGCGTCAGTGGGGCAGAAACCCTGAAGGGGCTGGGCTCTGAGGTGACCCAGGAGAGGGTGGGGGTGGGGAGGTCACCCCGTCCCATGGGGAGGGCTTGAGGAGCAAGGAGCCAAGGTTGCCCTGAGATACATTTGCCCTATTGCTCACGGGCGTTTGCTTTCGGGCAACAAAAACACATCTTGTCTAACAGCCACGAAGCTGAGCTTACTGAAAAGAGAACAGGCCATGGAAATGTAAGAAAGTTGTGGAGCAGCTTGGATACAGGTGGCAGAAGGCAGCCTGGTGTGGGGGCCTCAGTGGAAGGGGGCAGGAAAGGTCCCATAGTGCAAAGATGTGGTCAGCCGTCACTACCGTCCACTGTGCTCCATAGGAGAGCGCACGGAGGGCACAGGAGGGCTGTACATGTGCCTCTGGGCACGTGCATATTGTCACAGCAGGAACTCTCTTATCAGTGGAGTCACCATCCCAACAAGACAACATGCAATGGCGGAGCCCCCGGGGGACCCGAGGTGCCCCTAGGAGCATGGAGGGAAGGTTTCTGGGGCAGGGGAGCTCTAAGCTCTGACAAGAGCTTCAGGAGAGACAGCAGAGGTGTGTGGGCAGTTAAGGAAGGCTGTGGGCAGAGCACGTTGCCAATGAACAAATGCTATGGAGCCTGGGGCAGCTTCAGAAGCAGTGAAATCATAATTCCTCATTGGACACAGCTCCCTATTCTCAAAGAAGTCATTCAATGGCGGGCACAGTCCCAGGCAATGATGTAAGCTGGTAGACGACGCCTTGGAGTGGGAAATCACATCTCCTACGCTGAGTGTGAGCAGGAGCTGAGGTGGCAGGGGCTGGGCACTGAGGCCAGCAGTGCCGTGTCCCAGGGCACTAGTCATTGACCTGCTCCAGGTGGGAGAGGATAAAGAACCCTTCCTGCAGTGGGCAGGCAGATTGCAGAGCAAGAGGCGGGCTGAGTCATCTGGGAGAGACCGGAAGTGAGGGGACAGGCCACAGCAGGTTTGTCTGTGGAGGAAGAGGGACCCCGAGGACAGCCTCTGCAGGCCGTGCGCCGCAGGCCTCTGAGTGCCGTGGCACGTTCTGAGACAGAAGGCCAGGTTTCAGACCCGTCTCTAGCTGAATGACCCTGGGTACGTTACTTCCTCTTTCCTGGTTCCACTGGGAGTAGTTTCCCCACCCAGCACAAGGACAGCCATGGCCCTACTGCTCAGCATCTAGTCTCTCTGGTCCAGCAGGGCCTCTGGCGTCAGTTTGGGGGCATCACTGCCTTCCTTCCTGGGCATCAAGGCTAGTTCAGGGGCAGGGACCTGCACTGCACCAGTCTAACAGAAGAGTCCTGGGACTCCTACTACGTCCTCCTGGGCTCAGCCCCGAGCCCAGGGGTCTCCCTAGCCTTCTACACAGAGTTTAAGGAAGTAGCCTTGGGTGGCGGGATGCCTGAGATGAAAGATGGAGAGAAAGCAAGTCCTAATGATGCACTTAGCCCTTAGGTCAAGCTAGACCTAAGGCCCACAGGAGACCTTGGGATTTTCCCAGAATATGTGACACCCTGCACAGGCTTCGGGGATCATCCCAGGAACTGATAAAAACCCACTGGGCAGATGCGATGCGGAGCACTAGGGTGATAATCACAACCCGAGGGCCCAAGTTGGGTTGGTGATATCTTTCAGATGCTCTGGGTCCTCGGCAGCAACTGCCTCTCCGCACCTCCAGAGGCGGCTTCCTGAACCAGGGCAGGCCGGCGTGGGCAGTGGGGCCTGTGGGGGAGGGCATTTGGCTGCACGCAGAAAGCCTGCAGGTGTGCACGCCAGCTCCGTGCCAGCATGCCCTGCACTGCAGCTGCCTAAGAGCCATTTCTGCAGGCACAGGGGAGCAAGCCTGTGGGGCGACCACGAAGGACACGGGGAGAACTGGGAAGAGAGCCTCGCTGTGGCCACAGCCCTCCATGCGAGGGTGGTGACAAGCCACATGGAATGCAGGCTGTTTGGGAGTGTGCCAGCCACCCCCCAAGGTCCTAGTGACCATGGTGCCGACAACCCAAGCACCTGGCACTGCGCTGGCTGTGCCCCCCATGCTGTGGCTCCTCAGGGGCGTACGGTGTGCAGCTCTGGGCTGAGGCTGAGTGGAAGTAGCTATAAATGCATGGGCCAGTGGCTCACCTCGGTGCCTCAGTTTCCTCTCTGTAAAGTAGTGTCAGCTTCCTACTTTACCAGGAGTGAGGGGTGCAGCTCAGTGGGTTGGTGTTTAGGGAACCCCGTCCGCAGCTGCCTGGCAAGGCTGGGCTTTGTACCAGGTCTTCAGACTTCCCGTCCGCCTGACTCAGCCAGGAGCCCGAGGGCGATGTTCACACGCTGCACCGTGCTTCCTGCGGGCACAGCCGTGCCCTCCGTCCCCAGAGCCCTGAGCAGAGTCTCTGTCAGGTCATCCCTCTGAGTCATCGGCATGCTGGGCACACTGTCCTCGGGACGGGGATGTAAAGACATTCCCATCCCACGCCTGCAAGTGCAGACAGCTGCGCAAGCCAGCTGGCCCTGGCATGTGCTCACTGGCGTTCCGATGTGCCTCCAGCTCCTGGCTGCCCTGGTGTTGAAGAACAAGACACAGGTTGGGGACCTGCTGAACACCCTACAGGGTGGCAAAATCCAAGTCTTCTCCACCCGCTTGGAGTGAGTGAGGCAGGTCTGGGGCATGTGGTTTGGAGAAACGGAGGGTTCTTCTGTCTTGTGGACCCACTTTGGTTTATCTCACAAGCCCCAGGACCAACTGGAGATGAAATGAGATCCATACTCCCCGGTTGCTGGTCCTTTGGAGACATTTGTCCTCCTAGCCATGGGAGGAGGCATTGAGACTGAGGCAAAGTGTTGGTCACCTGAGTAATTCTCCACTCAGTTTGCACGAGGCCAAGTTCCAGGCAAAAGGAGACAAACTGCCCCGCCGTGGCAGCAGCTCTTGGATAAGTGGCTTCAGCACCCTTCTCCGAGAGCACCAGCCTTGGCTCAGGGCCCCTTCTACGACAAGGCAAATGGGTGAGGGACGCCCCCAGAGCAAGGATGTTTCCAGGTGAGGGGCACTCCCACAGGGAAGGATGCTTCCAATCCAGTAATGGCATCCTCACTGTACAAAGAGCCAATCAGAAGAGTGCGGCTTTTGGAGCAAAGCGAAGTGGCTATTTTCAACCCTACTCTTGAATCTGGTACTGTTCACAGGACCAATCAGAAGACGCACAGCTCCACCCTTCATTTGCATGTGGACAGGGCCAATCACAAGACGCTGATTTTGATCCTTTGTTTACAGGAAACCCAGCGAGTTTTTTGATCAGACCGGACCGTTTACTCATAGTATGACACCATGTGAATGTTTCAGAGGGTGATATTTCCAAAGCCTTATTTACATAAAAGAGAGAGAACCCGGCAATGAGCCTTTTCACCACCGCCCTCACTCTGCAGAGCAAGCGTCTTTTCTGCCTTTGGTAAAGGTGCTCCTTCGCCGCCTCTTCTGTAGGTCTTGTCCAGTTCTGTCCTAAGGACACCAAGGACATGGAAAAAGCCCCAAGGACCTCCATCTGATGGCCCAGATGCTAATCCAGCCTCCCGAGGCCACAGGGAGGGCTTCTGGACTATAAATACTGGTGTGACACTCCCTGCTTGGAGTCATGCTAGGGCCCCCAAGTCTGACCGGCTCTGTCCAACGGAACAGCCCTCGCTGCTGGACTTGCCCTGTGTGTCCCAAGATCTGTCCGTGATAAGTTCCGGCCTCTCACGGCTCCCGAGCACCCAGAGTAAGGGGAGTGGACCCAAACTGGGTTCTTTCTTGTCTTTGAATTAATGAAAATTTTAATTGCTACGTGTGACGAGTGGCCACCCCAGAGGACAGTGCAGCATGACCTGACCCTCAGCACCTGAGCAGCCTTGATGTTCTGCCAGAATTGGTTGAGTAGACATACAACGCCCCAAACACTGTGCCCGCCTCACACTCCCCTGTATCTACATCTCCAGTGCCTGGAGTGTTCCCACACCCTGCCCAGACTCGCCCGCAGACTGCCTGCTGGCCCAGCAGCCTTCTGCAAGATGCAGTTCCCGTGATACATCTGCCTACAGGTTTACCAACCACCTCTTCCCTGCATGTGAGAGTTAATTAATTAGTTTTTATTTTTACTTTTTTGAAACAGATCTCACTGTGTAGTCCAGGCTGGTTTCAAACTCCTGATGATCCTCCTGCCTCAGCCTCCAGTGCTGGAATTCCAAGCATGCGCCACCACACCCAGTTCTGTGTGGACAATGAGTCATCCCTTCCTCTGTGCCCCCAGCACAGACCGCTTTGAGACCCTTCTCACACAGTCCCAGTGTGTCCCCATGTGCCCCCCCACCCCCGACTCATGGAGCAGGAAGGCTTCTGGAGAGAAGGCGGAGACTTGTGGAGAGACTTTGGAAACTTCTGGAGAGAAGGTACGGTGTGCTCTTTGGCTCTTTGGCCAAAGTCAGGATTGGGAGCTTCTCAGGCCATCTGGAGGACTGGAGGAGCAACACCGTGATGGTGGAGGGCTCAGCTCGTGGTTGGGTTCCCTCTGAGCGGCTGTTCGGGATTCCTCTTTAGCCTCAGGAACTCAGAGAAGTCAATAGAGCAGCTCCTCCTCTGGGCACCGGCCAGCCCTGCTGGAGCCCGAGAGCCCAGGGGGTGTAACAGCGGCAGGACGCACACGGGTCTGGGCTGTCACAGCAGCAGCACACGGGGCCGTAGTTTCCGTGGGCCAGCCCACAGCTGCTCCCACACTGGTTCTCGGCCTCCTGTCAATCACAGAGACCCTGAGGGCCTTCTCAGAGTCCCCGAGAGAACCAGCCCTCGGGGTGGTTGACAACCAAATGACCTTCTGTAGCAGTCAAGCAGAGACAGTGTCCAGGCCTGCAGAGGCCCACAGTGGGAGGGGGCGTGTCCTTCTGGAGGGGACTCGGTGGTGGCAGGGCTGGGCTGTCCCCACGTAAGGCTGGACGCACCTGGAGGGCCCTCAGCTGCAGGGAGCTCAGCCCAGCAGGAGGTGGGGCCCTGTGTACTCCCCATGGCCAGAATGCTGGGGACTGGGGACTGGGGACTGAGGACTGGGTCCTGGGCCATGCTGTCAGCTCGGAGGACTCACATGATGCTGGGGTTGTCTTCCTGGGGTTCTGGGATTTACTGACCAGAATTCCTGGCCAGGCTTCTAGCCTCCTAAGCAAGTGATCCTCGGGCTTCCTTTGCGCTGGGACACTGTCCATGCCTTCCGCCTCGGGGTTTGGCCAGCTCTGCCCTCTGTGCCTTGTGTGAATAGCACCACCATTGTCATTGCGCTGGGCCCCAGGTGTCACTGCCCCACAGAAACCCTCCAGGGCACCCAGCTCTGAGCGTGAGCCTGCAGCTCCAACAGATATTTGGAAGGACCCTTTCTTCCTTGCCAGGTGACAGGTGCCATGAGGGCAGTGACAGCGTGTGTGCTGTTCACAGATGCATCACAGCAGCTCAGACGAGGGTTGGCTAGCAATGTTTGCTGAATGACTGAACAAGGAGAGTGGGTGGAGAGGAAGGCAGGGAGAAAGGAGGAAAGAAAGGGAGGAGAGAGAAAGGAGAGAGACAGGAAGAAGCGAGGAGGGGAGAGAGGGAGAAAGGAAGGAAGAGAAAGGGAAGAAAGGAAGGGGGCAGGGAGGAGGGAAGGGAGGCAGGGAAGACCACAGAGTCCTCTTGGCCTCTGTGTGCCTGCAGTAAGGTGCTGGTCCCCACTCGGGCAGCAAGGAGCCTCGCTGGTCTTTCCGCTGTGCCCCAAGGCCCCATCGTGACTGCCGCACATGTTCCTGAAGCTCTGGAGAAGCTGGCTACATGAACCCTGCTCCTCTTCCTCAGCAGCAACAGAAGAACTGTAAGTCTGCAGCATTTCATTCTGTGGCTCAAAAAATAACAGTTAATATAAACACAATCTTTTCTGAGTTGTTTGACGTTGTACCTGACTCTAGAGTATAACACTTCATAAAAGCTGAGCGCCACGTCTCCTAGTGCAGCCTCGGAGGGGACTCGGGGCCATGCAAAGGGCATTTTAATGGAAAAACTGGAAAATCTGAATATAGCCCGTGCTCAAGCTCTGGTACCAATGTTAATTGTTCTTTCTGACAGCTGTTCTGCAGTTACATAAGACGTCAGTATCGGGGAAGTTGGGTGAAAAGTGGATGAGAACTTTGTATCACCTTTGCAACTTTTAAATAAACATAAAATTTTCCCATCCGGAAAAAAAATTTAAAGTTTATTTTTAAAAAACCAGCTCATCCACTTTCTTCTTTAAAGTACTACAAAGTATAAATTTCTGGGTGAAGAAATAACTGATGACTTCATTGTCTTCTGTACTTTCTCTATTTTCTACAACTTTATAGATTACATTTCACACTAGGAAAAGGTTGTCTTTGTTAAAAAATAAATATCTTGGTTTAGAAATTGTTTCAAATGTGTGTGATAAGTTTCGTTTTTAATTGAGAAGGCATTTAAGATCAAATTACAAAGGATGGACGTGGTAGCACAGAGGGTCACTGCTATAAAGACCTGGTGCCGTTAGCAGATAGCTGTGGACATGAACACGTAATTCTACTCACTGCAGCTGGGGCCAAGCTGTCCAGGGCTGTCCAGGTGACCGCCAGCATTTCCTGCAGCTGCGATCAGAACAGGCCGTAGAGTGATCTCCAATCAGAAAGTGCTCCAAGGATGTAGCTGCCAGTGTGGACAAAGTGTGAGGTTCTAAAGAGCCGTGCAAGGCCTTTCTTTCTGCTCCGATGTCCCATGTGAAGCAGAGAACTGGGTAAAACCACCCAAAATCAGGAGTTCCTTAAACATCATGAGGCCGGGGCTTTGCCACACTCTGTCCCTGCCCTGCCCACCCTCTGTTCCCCTCTTGACCTTAATCTCCAACCTGCCCTGGAGACCTCTCAACAATGGGGAAGCCAGCTCACATTCTGCTCCAGGACAGCTTTCTTCTGCCACCCCAGCTCCACGCAGAGGCCCGCGCCATGTCCGTGGGAGTGGGAAGCAGCCCTCTGTCCACAGCAGAACTTGTGCAGCTCTGGCTCCTCCCTGCAATGTAGGACAAGGTCAGACCCAGGAGAGAGACCCGAACAACCTGCCGAACATGCAGGGAGCGAGGCCCAGCTCCCCAGGAAGGCCTGGGCTTGGATCCAGCCCGCCTGGCCCGCTGGCTGCTGGTGGGACTGGAGCTTGGCCTTCCTGTCCTCACAGCTGAGCGCTGGGCTCCCTCCCGCAGACACTGGGACCTCCTGATGGACCCAGCAGCAGGTCCTCAGCTGGGCGTTGTCCCCTCCGGGCTCTCTTGCTGCCCCTGCGTCAAAGGATCCCTCGAACTGTGTCTGAACCCCACTCAGTCTGAGGAGCTGCTCCGCTGGCTCATCAGCAATTCAGGATCCTGGATTCCTCGACCCACCCAGCAGGGCTGCGCTTTAACAAGGTGTGGGGTGCTTCAGGGGCTCCCCAGATCAGAAAATGTGTTCTCTCAGTGCAGACCGTGGGCCGTTGGCAGCAGCATCAGTTTGTCAAAAAGGCAGCTGCTGGGTCACAGGCCGGTCACAGGGGCTCTGAGATATCTGAGGACAAGATCCAGGAACCCGCGTGGAAAAGGACTTCCCATGTCATTTCTTCGAGTCCTGCGTACATACAGATTTCATGCTTAGAAAGTGCAAATAAAAAAGTATAAATTACCACCATCAATTTCTTTAGTAAATTATTTAATTATAAATTGTTATTTCATTATACACTTCATCACATTGATTATGAATTATCATACACTGTTCTAGAGAAGGTAGCGTACAGAAGCAGGTTCAGGAAGGTTCTCTAACGTAGTGATTTTTACTTTATGTACCTGTGATGCACTATAAAAAGGAATGATTTCTGAGGTGGCCAGTTTCTCATTTGGCCTCTCTATCTTACAGCTGGTCTGTTCCCAGAGCACCCATCTTTGATTTATACACACACATACACACACACAGACGCTTGCATGCAGGTTGTATTTGATTGCTTTATATTTGAGCTTTTGCACAAATGGTGCCTTTGGTGTTCTGCAGTTTCTCTTTTCTCATTCAGTGTAGGCACCACAGACCTTTCTAAGAGCCAGGACAGACATGCATCACCGTCCTCAGTCACAGGGTGTCCCGTGAGTGGATGGGCACTGCTTAGAACACTTGTGGCTATAGTTTGGCTCTGGGGTGTCCCCCCAATGACCCTTGTGTGTAATAATGACCTGGTCCCCAATGTGGCAATTTCAGGTGCCAGTGGGAACTGAAAAGTGGGGTGGATAGGAGGCACTGGGCCTCCTCACAGGGCCCGTGGGACCTGTCTCTTTCTTTCCTCTCTCTGCCTCTCCAGACTGCATGTTTTCTGTACCAGACACTTCCTGTGTGACATGAAGCCTTTCCACAGGCCCCAAAACAACAGGAACAACCAGTCTGGGAGCCCAAAGAACTCTTGTCTCTTTAAGTTGATTGTCTCCGGTGTTTGTGACTTTGAGCTGGTGAATGCAGTTGACATTTAGGTTACTTAGGATTTTTCTCCTTGCCCAAGCAATGCTCTAGTGACCATGCTCGAATACACCTCTGTGTGCCAGGAGAATGGGCTCCTTTAGGGCAGAGATCACACCAGGGCAGAAAGTGGACTGACTGGTCCTGGAAGGACCAGCTCCTGTTAAAATAGTTACTGCCCTGCCATCTTCTGTGCCTTTCCATTCAATCCCTGGACTTTGGGGTTGAGCCTTATGCTTTGGAACCAGAACTTCTGGCCCAAAGATGTTAGAAGCCACCTGCTAGGACCAGTCCAGGTGACACACACAGGCCTGTCTCTGTGCTGCTCAGGACTGTTCATCCCATTTTCACCTCAGTGACCACAGAGGCAGGGGCATTGATGGGTGCCGCACAGAAGCCTTGACCAAGCGTGGACAACCACAGAACAGCAGCCTCAGATTCCAAGCCAGTGTCATAGGTTCTCGCAGTGAGACCTCTTTGATGCAGGCTGCTTTGTCACATGCTTACAGCGATTCATCTCCAGAAATGAGCCCCGTGAATACAGCAGTAGGGCTCACACTCTGACCATCCCGTCCTATGGTTAAAAATCGGAACCAGGAGCTTCATCCAGGGGCTTATGGAAAGTCTAATCAGAGTTGCTGTGGCAGAGACAGAAACTTCTGCAAACGCAGCAGAAGCACTATAAAAACCAAAACCATACCGGGCAAACTCTTTGAGCATATCCCCTGACTGAGTATGGGCCCACACCTCAGTGTTTCATGTGAAGTCCTCTGACCCAGGACACGAGGATGCTGGCTGTGCTGCCCTCTCTGACCGCGTTTCTCATGGTCCACATGCAGGTAGACAATAGTCCCAGTCCCCCTTGCAACTGCACTTGACAGTTTTTTCTCTTTGACACTTTCCACAGAGAGACAAACGTGTGACTTTTCTTGATGAGCAAACAGCCAAAGGTGTTTAGGAAAGGTCTGTCATTTTTCTGGTGGCGAGACACTCCAAACTAAATTCATTAGCAGCTCTTCTGTTGGGAGTTTTAAAATATTCTCTGACCTAAATAAATTCCTTATGTCCTTGCTATGGCTGTGCCTAGATGTCCCCAAAGCCTCATGTGGTCATAGGTGGGGCTTCTTCAAAAGTGGGAAAGTGTGTGATACTGGGATTGATTCATGGTGCAATGCTAGGGTCAAGGGCACTAAGATGAAGGGTGTGAGTGCTACTTGCCCACGTAACCTGGATAAGATATAAAAATAGAAAGAGCTGTGGTTGGCTCTTATTGCTTTGCGACCTTCTTCCCAACATGAACTGTTTCTCCTGTGTGGTGCCACACCACTCTGCCTGGGAGCCAGGACTGAAACCTCTGCAAACTGCGAGCTAAATAAACCTTTCCTCCCTTAACTTGTGGGTGCTGGGCTTCTGGTCTCAGCTATGAGAAAAATAACTAAGACAGTCCTCCTGATGTACAACAACCAACAGACACACGAGGGAACAGTCTAGAAGAGCAGAAGGGAGTCAAGAAGTTATGCTTAAGACCCCGGTGTCCATCCTCTGCCCTTGCCTCTGTACCTCCTATGAAGCATTCAATTTGTGAGTGAATAGGGGTCACTGTGTGTGCTTCCTCGTCTTTCTAGATCTCCCTATGTTCTAGCAGGTATTAGAGGAACATCAGGACAGCGGTTTGGCTGCATTTTATGAGTCACCAACCATAAGGAGTCATATGAGCCCATGCTGGGTTGCTGATTGCCGCTTCACCTAGGTCACTGCACTTGTCTGCTTCTTAGTTTCCTCTCCCAAAATATCTGTGACACAGATTCGTGTCATTCACACAGGTCAATGTACACATCATGACACTGGTTCATTCTTTCAACAAAAATTCACAGAGCTCTTGACTCTACCCCTTACATCTGAGCAAAGTGCTGGCACCATAGTGCCGAGCAGGGTACACGGGGTTCCTGCCCTCCTTGAGTTTAAATTCTCACAGATATGCAAGCATTTCAAAGCAGAAACTAGGTGCTGGGCCGAAGCAGTGCACACAGCTGCCTACGGAATCTTTTTCTCCAGGTCTGAGATCTTAGCTCTTCTGTTTCTAAGCTGTATTGGCACTTCTCTGTGAGATCTTGGCAGCAAACGACCACTAACCTCTTGGAGGGAAAGATGTGGCTTAGAGATTTCGTATCTCCAGGGACCAGCAGGATGGGGTAACCGGCTCTGAACACTGAACACACTTTGGGCCTGAGAGTCCCTGGGCTTTCTCCTCTTCCAAATGGCCTTTTAACTAAGACAGGTGATTGTGGCTGTTGAATAAAGTGATGATAATGATAATAGACCTGATATTTTCCTTCCAGAACTAACAATGAGGGAACTGCTTCTGTGGAAAAGGTACTCTGTATGATAGCAATGACTTGAATGGTTCCGGACTGAGTATAGATTTATGAATATAGTGCATTGAAAGCAAACTAAGTCTCGGTTAGTTTAGTTTTATTCCTTCTTAGTTTATGTCAGGATTTCAAGCCCCCAAAAGCACTGAAGTAGGCTCTTTGGCTGACCTTGTTTGGGTTAGTGTCAGATACAGCTCATGGTTTGTATAAAAAAATAAAACAACAAAACATCTTCTTTTCTCTCAGGTTGGATTTGAAAATTTTTCTGTGCCTTCTCCTATCTTTTCTCCCATAAACATGCCCTTACCCTGAGTAACCAAGGGATTACTCTGTAAGAAGCACAGGGATTTTAGAGAGGAACTCACATCCATCTCTCATTTTGCAGATTGAATCTACTAATTACCATCAGGTCTGGGCAGTGGGCCTGCTGGAAGGGGTGTGGGCTGTGCAGGCCCGGAGTTGCCCATCCTCCAGGAGTCAAGGTCCCACACACCAGAAGGGCCTCGGGGTCAGAGCAGGAGACAAGCGTGAGCCCAGCGCCTTTGTTCCTGCACCTCTCTCCACACCCCTGTCTTCTCTCTGCTCAGAGTCAGAGGGGACTCCATGAGGACAAGCCTGACCTTAGCTGGTCATTCTGGAGAAGTTGCTTCTTAGAGAAAGAAAAAACAAGAGTGCAGGACAGTGGCTGCTGTGCAACTTATCCCACTTCTACAAAATCGTTTTCATCATTTTCAAAAATCTTGATGGTTTCTCCCTCTTCCAACATTATTCTGTTAAGTGAACCCTTCTAGACAGAAGGTACTTCTTTAATACCATAGTAACTAGGATGGTTAAATTTGGGGTCTTAATTCCTGGACCTTTGGATCCTGAAAGTCGTTTATTTTTTCAACTTCTCAGTATGTTCACTATAACAGTGTTTGTTGAGTAATCACCATGTATATGTCCCCGGGGACACCTTGCTCAAAGACGGACTGTGTGCCTCAGAGAGGAGCTTACATGCTAGAGTGACAAGAA
Organism: Dolichotis patagonum; assembly: GCA_004027295.1. Lineage (NCBI taxonomy): Eukaryota > Metazoa > Chordata > Mammalia > Rodentia > Caviidae > Dolichotis > Dolichotis patagonum. The sequence continues at coordinate 110,882 of PVJX010000519.1, read as the reverse complement.
GAGACGCTGCCACGGTACTCATAACAGAAGAGTCGTCAACAGAGGCACAAAGCAGGCCGCCCCTCCAGATGGAGAGTCATAGGATAAGACATCGGGGCTAAGCCCTGAGGGGACTTAGAAGTAGCCGAGCAATGAGGGGGAGAGACAGATGTCAGGGTGGATTTCCCTCACAGTGGCTCCTTACACGAAGGGTATCAGAGAAAAGAGGGCTCGTTCCTGAAAGTAGGCTGGAGGTGAGAGCCACACAGGACGCCTGGGGAAGTCTAGCTTGAGTGGTCAGCAAGGCTCAGCTTGTTTTAAGTTACCCAAGCTTGTTTCAGGCAGAACGGATTGTCACGCATCCCTCAGTGTATGCCATGGCTCTGTGCTTAATTCAAGGAACAAGTTAACGAAATAATTTCTTAGTTTTTGGTCATTGGCTCAGTACATTAGAAGCTAGAGCAGAAATAAAAAGAGAGTTAATAGTTCTGAAAATAAGAGTGCTAAGGATTTCACTTATCATTATTCCTATTAAGAATAAAATAACGCTGTGTTTTCTATGTAATTACTGCCTAAACCAATTTGAGTAATGTCCTCTGGAAGGACTCCAAGTGTCACAGCAGAGAGCAGCGTTGTGAGAACTGGTGTTGGGGTGGGAGGATTGGACGCCGCACACTTGGTACCAGCAAAGGAAGAACATTGCCATAGACAAGGAGATTTCCAGCATCAGGTGTGAGACTCAGGGGCAGCACTCAACAGGAGGCAGAAGTGAGAAGTTCTCAGACGCCAGTGGTTTTGATTTTGATGAGTTACGGTCTTTGCCCTAGCACTTCTTTGCCGTTTCAGATTCCTTAGGGCAAAGCATAGTTCATCCAGGTCTGTATGTGGATTTCCCAATTACGGATTGAGCACTGGCCGTGTGGTGATGCCATCCAAGATGCAGGGAATGCGGAGGAGAATAGGCATGGATTCCAGGTCCCTGACTGGGGACAGACAGGATGACTCCCCATCTGGTGGAGAGGACTGACGGGTGCTGGAAATCAACAATGACAGCAGTGTGCCCAGAGCCAGGTGCTATGGCTTAGATGGGCAGGACGGGGTCCCTTGAAGTTGGACATGCTAGAAGTTTAGTGCCAGTGTAGTGCATGGGACCCATGGGGACCTTTAAAAGGGTGAGGCTAAGGAGGGCCCTTAGGTCACTGATGGGGCTCCCTCTGGAAAGGGTTAGGGTTGCTCTCCTGAGACCCCCTGAGCTTTCACAAGAATGAGACAGACCCCTGCGTGGCCCTCTATCTTCCTGTTTTGAGATGAATCTCTTTCTCCTACATGGGCCCACTAATTTTTTTGTTTCTTTTTAAGACAGAGTCTCATCTTGTACCTCAGGCTGGCCTGGAACTCATGGCGACCCTCCTCCCTCAGCCTCCTGAGCTGTACAGTTGCAGGTGTGCACCACCATGCCCAGCTTGGTCCCATTGTTATGACACCATTGGCCAAGAGGTCCTCCTGGGGACCAGCTAATGATGCCATGGTGCCTGTGTGAGTCCAGAGTGAGTCTACCTCAAGTATTTCCTTAAGGTTATGAAAAACAGATGAATACACCTAGCAGTCCCATAATTAGACATAAACATGGAAGGTATACTATGCAGAAAGATTAGGATCTCTAAAGTATTCCTAAAATCCTATGCTTCAAAGTACAGTTGTATGACATTGCTTTGTATCCCGGATTTGTTGTAGCATTTGTTGCAGTTTTTATGGAAATAATACCATGAAGTAAGGAGCTAGAATTTGAGAGCTCTGACAGAATATTTTTTTATTACTTTCTCTTTTTGTTACTATAAGCATCCAAAGTGCAGGAAGATAAAATGATCACCTTTTAAAAAACTTTTTATACAAATTATTCAACCATGCAAAAAATCAAAATCAATTATGACTAAATGCCTTCATGTATTACTTGATTTTGTTTACTCTACATCTCCACGGCATGCAATTTTTGTCTTTCGCTGCAATATTTTGAAGCAAGTTGCAGACATCATTTCATGTCATCCATAAATATTTTAGTGTCTCTATCAAAGAAGAACTTAAGAAGTAGACTCAGATGACATTAGCATGTGGTCTAATATACAGAGCATATTAAAATTACTCTAATTAGCACAAGTAATAAATTTATGGTTGCTTTGTTCCGAGCAGACTCCTAACACAAGCCACGTGTGTTATTCTACAGAAATGATTCCCAAAGCTCTTTTACTCTACAGCAAGTCCCTGTCCCCTTATCTGTTACCATGTGTTCTCAGGGGAAGAGGGAGAAATGAGTCAGTAGTTCTATAGACTGCCTCACAATTGGGCTTGGCTATTGAGTCATTTAACTTGTTCTTCCATTTTCTGTACCCTGCATTTCCCCTACATTCCATTCTTATTAAAATAGAGATGTTTTTGCCAGGAAAATTCATAGAGAGGTTATGCAGTTCTGATTAGCTTGCTTCTAGAGTATTAAGCAATTGAGCGGTGTGTTAGAGGTGTCGTCAGTCTGCCTATCTATTACCGATAGCTCCCCGTCATCTTCACACTCCACAGTTATTGACAGCCATTGACAGACTCCTTAGCTCATTAGCTGTTGCAAAGGCTGGTTCCCTAATACCGCCATTTCTTCTACCCCTATTAGGGGAGGTTCTTCTCAAAGAGCTCCTTGCCATTTCTCTGAAGTGCAGTTCATACAAGAAAGGCAGGGCAAGTGCTTGATTCCTTCCTTCATTTTTTTTTGACTATTTTTAATATTATAGTCATAGCTCTTTTGACAATTCAAATTGTCCCCTCCTTGGCCAACGGAAGTTCCTTTAGGTCAGATTCTGGTCCTTTTGACCTGACCCCAGGGGTCTTCAACATGTCTCTTGCTTTAGTGAACAAAAGGCACTCACAGCATCTTTTTGAAACATTAACTAGACTGGGAAAAGTCTCGCTGGGCGTCCGCTTTCTTGCCTCTGCACGGTAAGAGATGGGTCGCATTGGCTAGGTCAGATAGCAATGCTGCAGGCCATAAGAAGCACCACCCGTGGCCCTCTATTATGTGCAGAACAGGAAGTCTGGAGCAGGCAGCTGTTAGTGTTTTCTCCGCGGCTTGCCAGGGCCGGAGCCAGCATCACTGTGGTTCTCTCTCCTGGCCTCTCCATCATGGCTTGGGACGGCAGCCCCTGTTCCAGGCGTCATGCCCATATTCAGGACAGAAGGGAAGGGGAGTCCAGAGCCAGCTGCAGCTGTCTTTTTGTCTGAGAAAAACAAAAGCTTTTCCCAAACCCATTGCCCTGACCCACAGTCGAATTCCACCCAGATTTACTGGCTGGAACCAGATCACACGTCCAACCCTTCTTGCAGAGAGGCTGGGAAAGCTAACCGTTATTTTCCTGGTCCTCATCACCCAGGCGGGCAAATGAGTCAGGACTGAACCGGATTCAGGCACACTATTTCCAGGAGACCTGTCTTGACTTTTTGTGTCCTGCATTTATTATTATTCATTATTTTTATGTGTCTAACACCCCTGATCCTGCAGAGTGGCAAAGCGGAAAGAACCGTGAGCCAAAAGTGGATCTCTATTTGTGAGATTGCCCTTAGGAAGCAAGGTCAGCTGTGCTGGTCCTGGCGCCTGATGGCCCCTCAGCCCTGCTCAGGCCTCAGACACGAGCCTCAGCTGCAGGCTCTGCACACCACATGCCTTCTCCGCACGCCTACGGGGGCCGAGCAGTTCTGCCTGCATCAAGACAGACGCTATAGTGATCCCTCACCCTACAGAATCCCCCAGAGGCTGCTCAGCCCCACAGTTAAGGTGAAGCGCAGCCTTGGTCTTGGCGCTCAACACCAAGAGCTCCCTCCACACTGAAGTCCTGCTGCCTTGCTCACTCCATCCCCTGTCTGGGGTACTACAGCCAAGACCTCCTCCCTGTCCAACGGCTGAGGGCTGAGGCCCTGGCCTGGCGGCAGCCTTACAACCCCACTGCAGCCCGCGTCAGGACCATGCATTCTGCAACTATCGCTGGAATGGTCGTGTGGCCCCAGGTTTGAAAACATTCTGAATATCTCCTGGAGGGAAAAAAGACATTTGCCACTATTCGAACCGGTCATTTCTCTTGGCTGTCCATACAGTGAAAGAGCAAAAGGGACGTGAATGATGACTAACAAGAAAGGCTAGTTGTTGTTTCTTGTTAGAAAATTTGAGCTGCCTTTTGTTTTTCTTTTTTCTTTTTTTCCCTTTAATATTCATTCTGGATGTGAAAGATGCTCAAGGAAGAACCCACTCTGTGATCCCACTCCTGTGAATTTGGAGAGCAGGCCACATTGTAACATCTCTGTTACAGACAGTCAGCAGTTATTTGACAGCATGGGTACTTGACAGGTGGCCACTGACGGGGGTACCGATAGGGGTGCTGGCTGATAGGGGTACTGACAGGGGTACTGACGGGGTGCTGATGGGAGTACTGCTAGAAATGCTGATTGGGGTGCTGACTGAAGGGTGTGCTGATGGGGGTACTGACGAGGGTGCTGATGGGGGTACTGATGGGGTACTGACAGGGTGCTGATGGGGTGCTGACAGATGGGGTGTGGACTCGAGTACTGGTAGAGTTGCTGATGGGGGTACTGATGGGGTGCTGATGGGGTGCTGATGGATGGGGTGCTGACAGATGGGGTGTGGACTCGAGTACTGGTAGAGATGCTGATGGGGGTGCTGACTGGGAGTACTGATCCCCTGGGATGCTGACTGATTGGGGTGCTGATGGAAGAGAGCATATGAGAGCACCCCAGATGCCGCTCTTGGTCCTTCCCTTGATGCGTTGTGGAGACTGCTAGTTACTTCAGCCAGTGGCCACCCTGCTTTTCCTCCTTTCTATCATAACTGCTGTCCTTGTTGAGGCTGAGTTGGCATGAGAAGCTAAAAACTACATTTTTTGACCCATTTGGGGACCAAGGCTGGTTATGAGACATACTTCGGGACAAAATGGTGGTGGTGGAAGTTTCTGGCGGGACTTGCCAGGAATCTCCTCCAGGAGGGCAGGCTGTGTGGCCTCTGCCTGGGTGCACTGGCAGGCACAGCGCCACCCGCCTTGTCCCCACATGTCCATTTCCATGCCCATGGGTAAGCAGCCTCCACACATGGACTGCTCACTGATTCAATAGCTGCACCCGAGCATTCACTACCAGTTGGGCACATGCCGATCAGGGGTCAGAGATTCATAAACTCCCGAGCCAGGTCTTGATTGGAGATGTGGGTTTGGAGTGAAGGACAAAAGGAGGTGAATTGGAGAAGCTGGACCCCAGCTTCCCGAGCATGTGAAGAGCCACAGTTCTGTCCTTGTAGACATGAGAAATTTAAATCTCCAATGACAAGATCTTCCCATTTGTTGAGAATCCAGAAATCTTGAATTTTATTTTTCACTATCAACTATGGCAGGAGGCGGGACTTCTAACTATGATGCAGTAAAATTGGACACAGCCATATTTATTTTCTAATGTCACCTAACAAGTGACCACAGTCTCAGTAACTTAGACGCTGTTTATCACTGCATGGTTCCATTCTCTGCCCAGTGCATCCCAAGGCCAAAACCATACAGAGGCTGCTGCCTGGAGGCTCTGGGAGGAGTCCGCCACCAAGCTCAGTCGGGCTGTTGGAAGAATTCAGTTCCCCGCAGCTGCAGGACTGATGTCCTGCTTTCTGTGTGTTGATGGGGGAACACGGAGCTTCCAGAGGCTCCATTCTGGTCGTTTTTCTTCAGGCTTACATGACAAGCATAGATCCTCAGACAACTTTCCTTCTGGTGTGCTGCATGATCATGGAATGCAAACCCCTTCTCATGTCCACAGGGCTCACCGCTGTTCAAAGGGAAGGGGGATTTCTGGAGGGTCTAATACCCACACCAGTCTAATACCCACTGATGGAATAGCTACCTGGAAAACCTCCAAGATTAAAGGAGATTTGAACAACCACATTCACCAACAGGATCTGACACATATGTCCCCATTCAGGGACAATATAAGAATGCACACTTATTTTTAAAATGTATTTTATTACTGCCTATTAATTTTACAACACACTGGGGTTTAATGTAGCACATGTATCATGTCCACCTCTCCAATTACCCACTACACTCCCCATCTTGTGCCCTTCCTCTCGCCTGAAAACACTTCTACTCTCATGCCATTTGTTTTGCAAGTCCACATATTATGGAGAATATGTGATACTTGCCTTTCCAGATCTGGCTTATTTTGCTTAATGTGATGTTCTCTAGTTCCATCCATTTGCTTACAACTGACACACTTCCATTCTTCTTTATGGCTAAATAATATTCCACTACAGATTACACATATTATAGTACATATACCACATACGTAACATATATTGCATTTCCTTTATCTATTCATCTCTTAATGGACACCTAGGCTGGTTCCATGTCTTGACTGCTGTGAATTGTGCCATGATAAACACAGGGATACGAGTATTCCTATAGGATGCTGACTAATGCATTTAGGAATAAACCAAGGAGTAGCATCACATGGCATCACTCCTATTTTTAGGTTTCTGAAGAATCCCTACGCTGATTTCCATAGTGCTGTACTAATCTGGATTCCCACCAGCAGTGCAGAAGGGTTCCTTTTTACCCTGCATCCTTGCCAGCATTTATTTCTATAGATTACATATTCTTTCCAAGTACACATAGCTTTAAGATAGACCATATATTCAGCCATAAAACAAGCTTAAATAGCCTTAAGAAAACTGAAATCATAGAAATGTTCTCTGAGAATGACAGAAAAAATGAAAAATCAATGACACAAATAATTTGGTGAAATTCCTGAATATTAGGAAGTCAAACAACATGCTTCTAAACAACCTATGGATCAAAGAACACATATGCTTAGGGAATATCTGAAATGAATGGAAACCAATACACACCTGATCAAATTGTTGAGATTTGGCTAAGAAAGATTTCAAGGTCAACTGAAAGATTTTAATGCCTAGTTCAAAAAAGAGCAAATTAAACCTCAAACAAATGGAAGATAGGAAAATAATAAATATCAGAGTGAAAATCAAGAAAAACAAAAACAAGAAAAAATCAGAATAAAAGTTGGTTATAGGAAAAGAAAACAAAACGGATAAACTTTTAGCTAGCCTGGAGAAAGAGAGAGTGAGAAAGAGACATAGAGGCAGAGTGAGAGAGACAGACAGAGACACAGAGGGAGAGAGAACCCAATGCAAGAAGATCCATCACTATCAACCCAATGAAAAGTTTTACAAGGAAACGTTCTAAACAATATACGGTGGCAAATTAAACATCTTGAAAGATACACATTCTTAGAGACAAATACATATAATTCAAGAAGAAATAGAGACATTGGACACAGATATTCCTTAACAACCTGTTTGACAATTGTTTGGACTTCACCCCCCGCTGCTTGGACTTACCACCCATCTTTTTGTTCTGTGTATCTTGTTTATAGAGTCTCAGTGTCTTTTTCTTAAAACTATGTTCCAATGTCCTTTTCTAGCTTTTGTTTATACAGTGGTGTAATCTCTGCTGATGGTGCTGCACTGTAGTTTTATGTTCTGTCATTCACTGCCGTGCTGCATGCAAGAGGTATGCAAATACATGCAAAGACACCAAGTTGGGGTTTCCCGCAACCATTTGTTTGTTCTGAATATTGTCGGGTATGTATTCTATACCAGTGGTAGCGAACTTATGGCATGGGTGCTGCAGCAGACTGTGTTATCATTAAAAGCTCTAAAAGGTTTGCCATCACTGCTACAATTTCTCATTTAGTGACCAATTTTTTAAAACACCTACTCACAGGACCTGAACTCAGTCATTAAATGAGAAGTATAGTAAGTAAAGAAATTAAACCAGTAAGTTAAATCTTTCAATTCTTGTTAGAAACAATCAGAAATCTGTTGCACAGATTTGTAATTCCTACACACACACACACACACACACATACATGCACGTGCGCACGCACTGGGCTTTAAGTGACATTTGGGATTTTAAAAAGGTTAGGAAATGTCAACTGATGCCCAAGAGGTGGTTAAGGAAAGTCTCTGAGAAACTCTTTAGGCCATTCCAGGGAAGAATTAGTTTGGTAACACTTGGCGTGAAGCCAGGATTAGAACCACACATGTATTTACATACAAGACGACTAATTCCAAATGTAAAAAAATTACTTACACATCAAAATACTCAAAATTGAGCTGTATGTGAATGTTATTTTAAATATATTTATTATATTTACTTATTGATTTACTTTTACTGTGCTGGGGGCTGAAACCAGGGCCTCACATAGTCTAGGCAAGTGCTCTACCACTGGACTACATCCTTAGCCCTTACAGTTTAGGAAAAAAAATTATGAGAGCTAACAATACTTAGGTAACCTTGTTACCTACGCTGCCTTAGAGAGTTCCAAAATAAAAATGGCAATTCTTTTATGAGTCTGCTTGATTTTCACATCTTGATCTAATTTGTTGCACCTCCTGGTTTCCTTCCAATAAACAGCTCCTTCTGTATCTCAGTGGCATCATGTTATTTTTTGAGATCTGAATCACAGAGACTCTAATGCGAGTCTGCATGTTCCATCTTGTCATTTTGTACAGTGCTGTATAGCTAATTAAAGCTCCTTACAGGTCCATAAAAAGACCTAACATTGAAAAAAGCAGTGTGTGCCGGAGAAAGCCCCAGGGTAGATCGGAGAAGGGGTTTCTTCATTAAAATAGGTACATTTGCTTCAATCCAAAGCTAAATAATATTAATTTGATTGCTTTAAAATATTACCGATGCATATCCAGATCATGCTGATTTAGGATGTGGAGCTGAAAATGGGTCATGTTCCTGCCAGCAGCACTCAGCATCCCAAGAAACACGGTGGGTGAGTAAATGATTTCCACGCGGCCTGTGCCATAGCCTCTTCTCTGGAAGAGAATTGGAGCTGACTTTATTTAAATCGATTTACTATTTTACCCCTTCTCAAGTATTGTTTTGCTCCCCTTAACCTGTTGTTTTTCTTGGTGGGCTTACTCAAAGTCCGAGTAACACAGCAACAGCAGAAATACGCCGATTTTGAAGGGCTTAGGTCTTACGGGCATTGTTGTAGTCATAGTTACAGACCCGGAAGTGAAGGGTGTCAACCCGTGCAATTCCCCAGGGTGACCACCAGAGTGTTATTTCCTTTCTGTGACTGGCTGGTTTCCCTGACTAGTGAGACCTCTTTTAAGGGAAAAGTGCACGATCTTCCAATAAAAGCACAAATTCCACAAATCCAAGTTAGGAGCTCTTGTTTCCTATGATCTTAGAGTTTTCATGTCAGGAGATTACCCTTCCGTGGTCTTTCCAAGTCACGTGCTCCTGGAGGACCAGAGGCCCAGTCTGAGGCGTGGCTGGTGCACCCCACCACCTGCTGCTTCAACAGGAGGTGCCCTTTAGGGCAAAACCTTGCCTTGTTACCCAGAGTCCAAAGGTTTGCACCTTGAAACAATTCTGTCTTGCTTCCCAATCATCTTCAGATATGCAAAGCTGATGATGTAGTCTTAAAAACAAGGCTTCTGACATTTGCAGGTCAACAGATTCGCTAAAGCTATCTAGGTTTCTCTTCTTCATGTGGTCAATTCCACTAGAGTTGGGGGCATCTAAGCAGCTCTTCCTGCTGGTGTCTTTCTTCACTAGGGGACCTTCCTGGGGGTGAAGAAATCTTAGGGGTACCTGGCTGTTTGGTGCTCCCTCCAAGAACCCCAGAGAGCTGATGCCCTGGCAGCCTGGCTTCCAGTAACAGGAGTCCCTCCCTCTCCATACTCTCCTGGGCCACCCGGCCTGGCAACCACGCTACGCACCATCAAGGTCTAGTGCAGGCCTGGCATGCTTTGAAACCCAGCCATTCGGGCCGCGGTCCCTGCCATGTCGTCGTGGAGCTCCTCGGGCCTGGTCAGGATCTCCTGCCGACCTTAAGGCCAGCGCTCCCTTCAGATGCTGGGCACCTTCTTCTTGTTTAAATAACAACAAAATCAGCAAAATTCCTTCAAATCGGGTTCTCGAAGAAAGCAACAGTGAAGAAAAATGTACAGCGTACACAGATGCACGTATGCTCCCCTCCCTGCGTACCCCTAGATGGGAGACCCCAAAATGCAGTCCTGTGCGGATGCTGTCACTTCCCTCGAATTTCCCCGACAGCTGGCGCTATTTTTTCCCGGCCATTGTCCTGTGTCCCCGGCGCTTCCTGCTCCAGGCTCCGCGTCCTCCTCGGCGCCTCTCCCGCTTCCTGCAGCCGGCGCGGCGGACGCGACCCGCGGCCATAGACGCTGCCCAGCCAGCGCTCGGGCCTGCAGGTGCGGCCGCCCGGCCCCGCCTCGACCACGCCCCCCGCCCCGCCCCGGCGCGCGTCACAGCGACACGCCGCCTGCGCATGCGCAGCCCGGCGCACCCCTCCCCGCGCCCGGCCGCCCGCTCGGTATTATGATTTGCTCTGGGTGCGGGGATCCGGCGGCCGGGAGGGAGTTGTCGGCGCCGCGGCTGCTGCAGAGGGACGCCCGCCTGCCGGCTGAGGTAGGGGCGGCGCGGGGCGCGGCGGGGCCGGGGTGCGGCGGGGCGCAGGGCGGCCTCCCTGCCTCACACACAGCCGCGGCGGTGGCCGGGCCGCGGGCGGAAAGAAAGTTGCGCGCCCCGCACCCCAGAGGACGCGCCCGCTGCGGAGCCCGGGGCGCGCGGCCTGGCGGTCGCGGGGCGCGGGGAGGCACTGCGGCGCGGCGCCCGAGGCCCTGCCCTTGCGGCCGCGGCGGGATTGCGGCACCTCGGAGGCCCGCGCCCCGCCCGGCGCCCCGCGCTCGCCGCCGCCGTGCGCGCGGCCCCCCGTTGGCCCGCTCCTGGCAGCCGAGCCCCGAGAGCGGGCACGAGCTGCAGCTCCACAATGCCACGGGGGTCGTCGTCGGGGAGAGGGCAGCGGGCTGAGGAGGAGGAGGGGAGGGAAGTGGTGCGTCCCCAGGGGAGAGCTCGGGTTCTGGGCTAGGGAACCTGGGTTCTGCTCCACAGCCAAAGCCTGTTGATTTCTTTCTGGACCATTGTACAAAACCTCTTGCCTCCGCCGGGACTAGGACGCAGGACCCCCGGCAGCCTTTATGGATGGGGGTTCCCGGAGCTATGTGATTCCTGACATCATATCGGAGACAGCCAGCAGCTTCCCGGGGAGTTTTACTCAGTGCAGCCCGAGGGAGAGAATCGAGCAGTGGGCTTCCTAGATCTGTGCTCGCCTGGGGGTACAGGACCTTTCCAACTGTCAGGTTACTTTTTTCACTTCCGTTTAATTAAGCACAGCCTGAAAGTCTTAGGAGCGATGGCGAAACTGACTTAATGCGTTTAAGCATTTTGTCAGTCTTGAGGTGCAGAAAGGCTTGCAAGTTACAGAACTGCAAGTGCTGAGCGTCCTGTTGAATCTCCACAGATAACCGTCGGACGCCAGGAGCCTCAGTCTGGGTTCCTTGTAGGGGCCAGGTCGCTCTGTCCCAAATCAGTCTCACTTATCAGAGTGTGTATCAGTGTACTCCAAAGCCTGGGCTGTCAAGGCTTATGTAATCAACTTGTTAATTTATAATCTCGTTACATTGCCTTCCAGATTTATAAAATCGTTCCCTTAAGGAAATCTGTCTTCAACGTCTGCTTAAATATTTCTCTTGGAATTGGATTCCTGAAGAAGAATGTACCGTACGAGTGGTGATTAAAACATACTAATTAGGCACGTTTCCTTTTTTAAAGAACACCAAATACGTATTGATTCTTTTATCCAGCTATCTAATTGTCCGTAGGAAGAAAATAGGTGACATTCCCATTTTGCATAGCTAGAGATGAGAGAAATTACATGACATTCCCAAGGTCATGTAGTGAAGCAATGTAGAAAGGTGCTAACTTTTCTTAATACTCCCTTCTCCAATACTTTCAGAACAGGAAACTTCGAGTGCCATCTTCTAATTTTTAAAATTTACATGATTTGTTATTTTATGTTGTGCACAAAAATTATTCTCTCCCTATAGCTTTTTTCCTGTTTAAAATGTTTCTGTATTATTTCAGTAATAGTTTAAAACTTAACTAAGATTCAAGTTGTACTAATTTTTATTGTTACTTTTCTAGACCAGAAATACAAATTGGGCCTTTGTAGTTCAGATTTAATCACATCCTAAAAGAAAGACTTTTAAGTGTTCTTAATAAAATTGAAGAGCAGTTGTAATATTTTTACTGGTCACAGGAAATAGTGTTTAAACTACTAGGGTGCTTCCTTCCTATCGAAAGTGAAACTAAATAGAAAAAGAAGTTACTTTTATTGAGCAGCCATGGTCCTAGGCACTAGTATCGATAAAATATGATTTCTTTCCCTAGTGATTGAGCCTGAGAGCTCGTTACACTGAAGATAAACTTTTCACATGGCCAGAATTTCAGGAATTAAAAACAGGAACTCTAAAGGCTTAACAGCATCTCAGCTGTTTAAGTCACAGGAATTTTTCAGCCAGGATACTTTTGCAGGAAAACTGTTCTTCAGAGTATAAATGCTGCCCAGTGCCCCAAGTATGCGAAGGCAAATTTATAGAGCAGCCTGGGTTGAAAAGTTGAGTGGATTCTAGGAGGTTTGAAGATAAATTTAACCTCTGATCATTTATGCAGGGAACCCTTTTTGTATATTTTTTGGGCATCTAGGTTAGAGGGCAGTAGTCAAAGTGAATCAAAGCGGCTTCCTTCCTTTAGAAGCTTGGGAATTATGTGGGAACACGAACATAAATCCTAACAATGCACACCCAAGTGTGCTTAGGAAAACCTAAGGAAGCAAGATCGGTGACCCGCCTGGCTTGGGCCTGCTTCACGGAGGAGGTGGCCCTATTCAAGCTGGTCTTGAGGTTAGGCGGGGTTTCCAGGCAGGGAAAAGGCTCTGGGGTTGAAGAGGATGAAAAGATCAAGTGGCAAGAAAATTAACTCAGATCTGAGGAAGTCGGGGTAGAGAATGAAGCAGTTCTTTAAAGCATTTGAACAGGAGAAAGAAGAATGGGACGCCAATTTTGGATGGAGGGAAGGTTTTTGGTTTTGACTGGGAAGAGCTGGTGTTGAATCCATTGCCCTTAGTGGTCTCTGGAGTGAGTGCTGGGAGTGTGTTTTCTGTTCTGGGTGATCCGAAACTTCTGCATCTGCTTTTCTGCACATCTGCTTTGGGTTGTGGCCTTACTTGCGTGGGGTCACTGGGGGCGGACCCTGTCTCCAGAAGGCCCCTGGTCGGTCTGCTTCCTGAGCACCCGCCTCTCTGCGGGCACTTTCAGAGCCCCTTGAGAGCCTGCTTTGGCACATCGAGGGTTTGGCCCCTGTCAGGTCAGCCAGTCACGCTTGTGTCCCTCTCTGGCACTGCTCTCTGCGCTGCTGCTGCTGCTGCTGTGGGAGTGCTAGGCAGCCTTCCGAGCCTGAGGGCATTGTCCGCCCCTGCTGAGGCTGAGGGTTCTGGAGTGTCTCCAGGCGCAGGGCAAGCTGGGGCCTTTCTGTGCACCTCCTAGATGCTTAGCTCAGATGCCTGGGCCATTTCATGTAGTCATGGAGTCTGTGTTCCCGAAGCCCAGCGCAGCTGCGGTCAGAGCACAGCCTCCTTGGGCCTGAATTTCTTCGCTGTTGACAGGCAGATTGTTTTCTTGGTCAGACCGGAAGGACTGGCAGCTCCTCGAAGGCCAAGGCCACTTCTTGGGCTCTTATGGGCCTGGACTGGAATAACGCCTGATAGAGTCTGCCTCCTGAAGTGTCTCGATGGAGAAACTTTAAAAATCCAAGCTTTGGTTTGTTTCTATAAATCTGTTAATAGAACCATGCTCATTTTGGTACAGCTAGGTTGGGTTTAAATTTTTAATTTTACAGTTCTAGAGCTAGAAGCAAACCTGCTCTATGCTAGCGTGTCACAGTGGCTCAGGAACTGTTTGCCGTGTCCTGTGTTCCCCACGCAAGAGAGTGCCACGCCGCGTGCAGTCTCCACTGGGCTTGTTAGAGCTCCTCCTGCCCTCGGCCCTCTGTGCACCAGGCCTTCAGATCCTGCATCTGCAGCGAGTCTCATCCGCTGCGTCTTGACGGCTGCCAGACCCTGGCAGCCCTCGCTCGAGAGCCATGAAGTCTCTGTTTACCCAGAGATGCCTCTAGCAGTTCCTTTACCCATCTTCAGCTCTGGTCTTGTCCTTCCGGAGTGACTTGTGGCCTCGGATGCTGGCCTCCATTTGTTCCTTTAACACCACGTGTCCTTATATTTTGGGTGGCTGCTGTGTTGGGCAGGCACTGGAGTATAGAGCTGAATAAGATGGACCATGGGCCTTGTGTGGACTGACCTTACCATCTGACCTAGTGGGGATGCAACCCATAGTCACGCAGGCGATTCTGTGACTCTGCGCTTTGGATGATGGTGGTGTGGTGTTGTACAGGGAAGCAGAGAGGGCTCAGTTGCCCAGGCTGACCTTGAACTTGTGCTCCTCTTGCCTCCACCTCCCAGAGTGCTGGGATGACAGGCATGTATCGGCAGGCGCAGCTGGTATCTGGCCTTCACCTCCCTGCCTGACCTTGTCATCACAGTGAGCTCTCTGTGTACTGGGCAGCCTATTTCCACCATTGCAGTTTCAATTCCTAGTTTAGAGACAGAGGTTTCTCTTGGATACCCTCTCTGAACGCCCCAGGGCAGACAGGGTAAAGGGTGCTGTTCCTCTGGGGTTTGAATGCCTGGAGGCGCAGACTTTCCTGGCCCGGGGAGGGGCTCAGAGCGAGTGTGCTAGCCACTGCTGGGAGCTGTGTTTAGAGGCCTCTCCTGTGTTAGAGTGGGGGGGGCAGTCCTGCAAATTTGAGGAAGGGCTCGGGTGGTTTGATCCCACACACCGTCTCCTCTTCCTGCTGTGCACTGACTGTCCCATTTGGCTTTCACAGAACTGTGTAAGGTAGCGGGGATCTCAGGCACTGTGGGTGGACTCTGCCGTAGCAGTCAGTGACCCTCCAGAGTGTTTAAGCATTTCCTACAGGGTGGGATGAAGACAGTAAGAAAAGCTGCTCGCAATGCTTTGAAACACGGAATGTCAGGACCACCTCTGTCCTGTCTCCAAGTTCCCTGCCCCACATGTATACACAGACCCCTTAGGCCACATTATATAGCTTTCTGCGCTGTGTTGGGTAGCTGGGACTAATATTTGAATAATGTGTCAGATTTGGTTTCATTCTAGGATGATTATATTTTAGATTTTCTGGTGTTAGTTTTATAGTATGATTTACCTTATAAAGTTCATTTTAAGTCGAGAACATTATACCAGTATAGTCACAAACATGGTGAGGGCAGAATATACTATGTTCATGGATCTCTTTAAAATTGTCTTGATGTCGTATACCTTTTTAGTTAGTAAACAAAATCAGAGTGAATTTTAAGGTAGATGTTAGCTAATTTACCTCAATTTCCGTAGGTTAAAAATTCTTTGCTGGTGTAGTGTCGTGGATGCTGCCGAAGCATTTCGGAATGAGAATATTTGGGGTACAGTTTTAGGGCTTGATTTGCTTCATTCTTTTATTTGGTAAGTGTTTATTAAGCCTCTTTTGAAGAAAGATACTTCGGAAACACCTGGAAAGAATGTAAATTGCAAAGCACACTGAAATTGAAGTTTGGGAAGGATAAAATCGAAGGCGAGAGCTTGCTTAAATTCTGCCAGAGTCGCTTGACTTGGGCTGTGTCTGTCTCCTGACAGAGACCACATGCAAACAATCGCAGGAAGTGATTTTCAAGGTACCATAACGACCTCAGCCTGTCTTTGAATGGTGATTTGACTGTAACTTCCTCTCTCAACTTAAAAACAGTTTCCAAACTTGTCAAAAAGCTTCGAGCAGAATTATTCGTTAATGTTTGTCAAATGAGTCTTGGGTGGCACCAGGACAGGTGACTTGTATGGCATATCAGAATTGGAGGAACACCAGCAATGTCAACATAGATTTATTTTAGTGCTTTAGTTTCTCTGGGAATTAGACAGGCCTGGGTAAAAGGAAAGCATTGTATTGTCACCAAGGAGAAAAAACTGCAGGGCCCAAGTCCAAAAGTCTCAGGCCCAATCCAGGCATCCCCTACCTGGATGTAGACCTGGGCTGTGAGGCTGTAGGTATCCCCTGCTACTCCTTAACCATCATGGGCGCAAGGCCTCTGCTATGGCCTGGCAGAGAGAGCTTAAGCGGTATCACAAGTGTAAGAGGCCCCATATGTGCACAGACTCCCAGGAATTAAACTTGGTTTCCTTATTTGAGACTAGTATTCAAACAAAATTGGAATTCTAAGGGGCATTTGTGGTGGTAAAAGACATTTTTAAAATTTAAAATGAGACAGTGAAAGAAAATCAGCTATGGTTTTGCTGCAGAATTTATTTTTGTATGAAGTTATTGAGGATAGCAGATTTCTATAAAGAGTAGTATTTATATGGATGATAATGAGAAAAATTCAACAAGTCAGAAGAAAAACTTGTGTTTTATGGAACTTTGAAAGAAACACTGAACTTTTTTGAGTTGGTTTAAATTCTCCCATCTTATTTCTATATTGCTTACCTAGTAATACCTAAAAGGTTATCTTCTTTTGAGGCCTGGATCAGCTCTTTGACAAGAACTTTTCTTGTGCACTTTTCTCTTTGAAGATAATTTATTAATGCTTAAGTCAGAAGTAAGCAGGGAATTCTACAGTTAGCTATGAGGGGGTAAATGGCGAGTCATCAAGGGTTCCTCAGAAAGGGGCCTTCTACCCGAAATCACAACTTTGCCCAAACTGGTGCCCCTACCTTACCCCTCTGTTCTCCTGTCTTGGGAGAACATTGCGATTGTGCCCTGCTGAATTCAAGGGCAGCTCTGGTCTGCAGGCTGCTGGTGCCCAGGGGTCTTGGCCTCCCCTACCAGCTGTGCGGTGATTTCTGTTCTCCAAGGAGACCTCACTGACTTAACTCATCCGTGAGACCTCCAAGGGCAGGACCCATGTTGTCTACAGCCTAGGGGCTCACGTTCGTGACAGTGCCTCGGTGCTCCTGGCCCTCGTCCTGAAGCAGTAGTGTGTGTGCTTCCTCGGGGAAGCGGAGTACTTGATCCAATGTGGCGTGTGTATTAAGGTTGCATATGTAAGGGTTAGACGGTGCTTGTGTAGAGAAGTCAGTTTACCTCCTGTACATCTCTTAATGGAAAGGTAAATGAATCGTGCACAGAAAATCAAAATTCTAGTAACATCTGCCATTCTTGGATTACAAAAGCAGCAAATATTTACTGATAAAAATTTAAGAAGAACAGACAACTAGGAAGAAAAAATTCTGTAATGTTATTGATTTAACATATTGAATTTGTAAGATATGCTCATGCAAAATGTTTTTGAAAAATTTAGATGATAAGCTATGAAATTTAGTATATGGATTTTTTAAAACTTGACATTAGTTTGGGAGAACTTCTCCGTGAGATTAGTCTCACCTAGCAGCATAGTGTTATCACTGGGTATACTGTGAATTTATTCAACCAGTTTTTACATTGTATGCTTTCACATTACTTCTGATAAATAAGCATTCACATGCTTATTTAACATATAAGTCTATGGTGAGTTGAGTATTCCTTATCTGAAATACTTGGGACCGGAAGTGTTTTGAAGTTTGGGTTTTTTCAGACTTTAGGATATTTGCATATATGTAGTAAGATATTTTGGGGATGGACTCAAGTCTGAGCATGAAATTCATTTATGTTTCATGGACACTTAATACCTATGTCCAGACTGAAGGTAATTTTATGTTATTTTTTAATAATTTTGTTCATGAAACAAAATTTGATGTGAATTTTCTACACTGCCTCTCAAAATGTTTCAGAGTCTAAAGCATTTCAGAGTTTCAGATTGGGGACACTCCACCTGTGGAAAGATGATTGAATCAGTGATATTTACGAGGCTTTTGCCATTTGCTTTTCAGAAAATTAACTTGCATCCTTACCAATAGAAGAAAATTCCCAGATTTTTTTTCTGTTTCAGCATTTTTAAAAAGTCACACTTTAATGACCATCTCCATCTCAAATTAGGGAGGACAAAAAAAGATAGGGATTTAAAGAGAGTTTGACAGTGTTAATACACATTTTGCAAGGGATGAGATTTTGCTTACGTTTTTAAATTTTCCAGAATTTTTTGCGTACATTCTGTTTTCCTGGGCCGTTGATTAGTGCCTTAGGCTGGGGTTGTCACCATCCTAACTTGGAAGTCTCACCTCCCCTTAGGTAGAAATGGTGACACACGTGGTCCTTTTTGTCACTTTAACAACAGGCAGGTTCCAGTCGTGAATTTGAACTTCGTGTGTGGCAGGTCCAGGTTCCGTCGCTGGGAGGGTCACGCTTTCCCTCTGCAAGCGATGACACCCCTCGCATCAGAGGGCAGGTTACCTGAGTCCTTGAGGGAGATTCCAGACGCTGTCTTGTATTGCTAAGAGGAAACACCAGTGACTTAAGCCGGCACCGTGAGAATCCGCCTGCATGGCCCAGTCCTGCCCGGGGACTGGAGTGGCCACAAGCGTGACAGATCCTAGGAGCCGAGTGCTGGTCTGTGGAAGTGGACCGTTTCCCCCCTAGAGAGGACCTCGGTGGTTGGAGGGTGTGCTGGCTGCCTAGTGGTGCACGCTGCTCTGTTATGGCGTCTCTGAAGGGCTCAGCAAGCTCAGGTGGGTAGTGGTCACTGAGAGAGCTGACTGCTCCCCCTAAGTTTGCTCTTCTGTAGCTGTGGTTTAGTCTGGTATTTCCCTGAGCAGGGATCAGAGTGTCAGCTTTGGTCTTTGTGAAAGAAACCAGGTAAATTCCATGGGTAGCAGCTTAAATACAGTTATACAGCCTTATAAAGACTCAGTTTTTGGTTGTCTGTGTTAGGTACGGAGCATTGATTGGCATAGATTTTTTTTAAAGCACTTGATACGTTTAGGAGGTTTTGTGTAATAGAATATTGATGACCTGATTTGAAGAGGAATTGATGATATTCCAGACCACATGTAAACAGGCCACATGTGGAGGCTGAGTTAGCAGGCTGCACTGTGGTCCAGCGCAGCATCCTGGGACCCGCCTTGGGTCAGCCGGCTGTGCTGTCCCTGCCGAGGCTCCCGGGAAGGAAGAGGAGCGGGGAGAGGTTTGTTTGACACTCAGACCAAAGCGCAGCGGCGGTGGTGGCCACAGAGTGGAGCTGGAAGTGTGTCTGAGCAGAAATTGCAGAGTGAATTCCAAACCACCAGTGCGCTTTAGGGAGGCCTGTTCTACAGCTATTTCCAGCAGCCGGTGACTCCCTGGGGCCGCCCACACTGGGGCCGCCCACACTGCCTTTTGGCCCTCCAGCCACGCCCACTCCCCCGTAGCTGCTGTGCTTGTTGCCCAGACCTGGGTTTCTGTGTGGGAGTCTGTCCACTACTCACAGCTTCGTTTAGGTCCAGCCGTGTGTGTGTGTGTGTGTGTGTGTGTGTGTGTGTGTAAAACAAGGCTACCTCAGAACGGTCTGTTTAGTGGCATTTGCTGTTTTAAGAGATGTCATTTTAGCCACAGAGCTGTTAAAACTGACCTGGAAGTGAAGCAGTGCATGAGGAAATGCTCATGGTGGAAGTAGAAGGGAAACTATCCAAGTGCAGTGCGGTGCCCTTAAATCGTGAGGGTGTGAGGCAAGGGTCTACCCTGAGACGTGGTAGGAAGTCCCCCTTGATGGGATTGAAAATCACTTGTGATTCTTTGTTGTGCTTTTCCACATCTCAGAGTTTCTGAAGTGAACTGGTGTAGCTTGTCTAGCTTTTTTTGGGGCTCTAGACATTAAAGCCTGGGGCTTAGCACTGAGCTAACCCTCAGTCCCTTTTGCTTTCTGTCTTGAGATGGCATCTTGCTCAATTTCCATGTGGAGCTTGAACTGGCAGCCCTCCTGTCTCAGCTTCCCGGAGTGCTGGGATCTCAGTGTACCACCACGCCCCGCCCAGCTTACATGTTAGAAGTACGGCACAGTACTTCCTTCATACCCTGACATCACCCTCCCTGCCCTGTGTGTTATCCCATTTTTGTAAAAAAGAAATTGTATCTGGCATATGCTATTCATAGAAAATAATTTGGAAGGCTGTGTACCAGAATGTTAACAGGCCCCATTGTGGATGAACGGATAATGGAATGGTTTTAAAAAAAACTGCACTTTTAATTTTTTTAAACTAGCCTATATGTTTTGGTTATATTTAAATTAAACATTTTCTTTCATAATTAAAACAAAAATACTAAAACAGAAGAAAGTGATATGGCAAGTGAAGAAAAGCAGGATATAAAATGTATAGAGTGATAACTTTGGAAACAAGGAAACTATATATAAATATTTATAATTTGACTACCAGAATGTTAATAGTGCTGATTTTCAGAGCTAGGACTCTAGGTACCTTTGAGGACCTAGAGTCCTATTTCCATTCTGCACTTTCCAGATTTTCTCTTAAGAATATATTTCTTTGATGGTTAAAAAAAAAAAAGAACATTCAGGTTTTTCAAAAGGGTAAATTTAATAAACAGCAAATACTTAGGTTTTTTGAGATATTTTATTAAAAAGTATCAAAATTTGATACTCTGAGGCATTAGTTCCCTTATCTCAACATTTTATAGCCCTTATTTTCTTTCTTTTTTTCTTTCTTTTTTTGGGTACTGGGATTGAACTCAAGACCTCATGCTTGCCAGGCAGGGACTTACACCGCTGAGCTAAATCCCTGGTCCCTATAGCCCTTATTTTCTAAATTTTTTACAGAATTTTTATGAACATGAGAGGTACTAACTTAGTGAGTTCTTTTTCTTTCTTTCTTCCTTTCATTTTTTAGTACATGTTTGCAGTGCATAATGATTCCATTTATCTTGGGGAGCCTGTCCCTGTACCTAAGACATCTTAATTCTTTGTTCCCTACACCTCCTGTCCCTCCCGGTGTCTTCTAACTCTTGGTCCCCTTGAAGCAGGGTGAATGACTGACTAGGAAGATTTCCACTTGGGACGCAGGAGTCCTGTCCTTAGACCCCTGGTAGTCACTACGCTGGTTCCGCACCTTGGCCAGCGTTCCTGTTCTGGAAGGTCCACCTGTTAACTCACTGCTCTTCCCCATGGCCGTTCCTGTCACCTCCAGCTGTGAGCTGAGATTTGAAGCCACTCGCTGGGCCTTCGGAACCAGCACCCCAGTCCACCACACTGCCTGCTGCAAGACTGCATGAAACAAGGGCTGATGGGTGGAGCGTCAGGTGAAGCTGCAGGGCAGGCAGGTGGCACCCAGGGTCACCTGTCAGCAGCTGTGGGGGCGGTTCTGTCCTCATCCCAGCCCGAGGCCTGTGCCCCGTCTTTCCTCCCCATAGCCCTCCTGCCTGTCCCCATCCTCTCGCACTCCTTTCCTCTCCTAGCAGTGAGCTGAGCTCCACTGTAGCATTGGTGCAAGCGGCCAGCTCACGTGGGGGCCTGGGTCTTTCTGTTGCTCCTCCGGTCATCGGTGTTGCAGGAGGGCCCGCAGGACCCCATCAGAATCCCCTCGCACACTGCAGACGTGGATAGATGTGATCTGTCCCCATTTTCTTTGTTCGTTGTCAGCTGTACTGTTCCGGGGAAGGGCAAGCCTCCAATGTACGGGTTTTTGTGTTTTTCCTGATGCCGGCATTGGAATTGATTTCTGCTTGTGAGGTAGAGGAATGCCTCAGAAGGGTTGCCCCCCTTAGGTGCCGCTGTGGGTGTTTCATGAGCCTTTTGGGTTCCTGGAGGCTGGGGGGCCTTCAAAGGCAGGCCGAGTGTGTGTGGGGACTGCACTTACAAGGCAGGTGGAGCCTCACTGCCGACCCCCAACCTGCGAGCTCACAGTTGGCAGAGTCAGGGGGCCAGGAACCCTGTCACCAGGAGCCCCTATAGCACGGCGGTAGTATTACTGTCCATTGTTGTCTTTTCCTTGTGTGGAGTAATCGTTCTGACCTGCCTCCTTGGAGAAATCCGTATGCATGTTCCTCCAAAATTACCATTTCCTAGCAGTTTCTTACCAGAGTGACAAGTCACGATGGGCAGAGAGGCGGGGGAGACCGGGTTACCAAAGACAGATTTTGCTGTTCTTAAACAGTTGTCCGAACTGAGCCCAAGGGTGTGTATGTTAACAGAGCTAAACTAAAACTCATCTCCGTATTTTCTTTCAGGAGAAAGAGGCAGCTAACAAGCACCAGTGGTAACGAGGATCCCCAGCTGCCCGTGGATCCCCCAGCTGCCCAAGGCGCACAGGGTATGTCTCCGGGTGCACCTGCACCTTTGGGGCCGCTGCTTCGCTCTGCCAAGGTGTCACGATGCCTCAGGCCCTGGGAGGGGCCCAGAGATCAAAACGCAATTTCTTTTTCTCTAATTTAAAATGCACTAGATAGTAGGATTAAACCGAGGCTTAGAATTGAGAAGATGTCCTTATTCAGAATACTCCCCCACCTTCACTTAGGCATGATGTCTTGTTTTTAGGTCTGGAATTTAATTACAGTTTCCGTCTCTAAAAAGGGGGTGCTATCCAAAAGTAACTTCTTGATGGAGTAATTAATCACTACAGTAATTAATCCTTCTAGAGCAGGACGCCCTGGTGAGGACCTCCTAGTCTTCTGTGAGCACACCAGTTAGACCTTACTTCGTTTTGCCAGCTTGTGGGCACAGGGCTGGGAAGAGAAACCAAGGTGTTTAATACCGATTATCCCCAGGGCGTGTAACTCCCTGAAAAGAAGACCTTTTGTTTTTCATTTATTATTGTTGTAATTATGTAGATTCAATTTTTAAGAGCCCCTAGATTCATGTACCAAGCCTGATTGATATGGCACTTTCCTGGACATATCTAGACTGAATGACAGAGGAGGACAGAGGTTACCAAGGCGGGGCAGCCTGCAGGGTTTCAGAGCAGTCACCGTGGCAGACCCGTGCGGTAGACATGGACACACTTGGTAAGATTTAATAATTGGAGCTGAGGATTTAAAGATAGTTTTCTGCCACCTTCAGTTAGACTACAGTTTTTATTTTTGACAAGCAAACACACCTGAATTAAAGTTTCTTTTGGGAAACTGCTGTCCAAATATAGCAGTCTTGCAATTTAGATTTTCTCATCAATCATGTTGTTAAAATTATTAGCTCAGATGGTGGGGATAATAGGATGTACAGGAGATTTGCTTTTCTTCCCTAACACCTATACGTCCTCCTGGTTTCTTATTTTAAAAATCCTAACGGGAGCAAGACTCATAATCTGGTTTTGGTCAGTTTGAGGTGCGTTAGCGCTGTTGAGCGCAGGGTCTGTTCCAGCTCTTTGCACCTCAGCTGTGTCTCGCAGGCCAGGTCACTGCGCAGGCCAGGTCACTGCCCATCCCCGCGCCTCCCGACAGGGCTAGTTCTCCTTGCTGAGGGCGCTCGTGTGGACCCAGGGTACAGCGTGGATTCAGTGTGTGCTTGGTGTGGCCATTAAGGGACATGTGCTGTTGACTACTACGAGATTCCTAAGCTAGGAAGAGCTTACTGGTGAACATCTCACCCCTGACTTTTTAAACTCAGACCTAAGTTTTTTGAAGCGGCCTCTGATACACGAGTCAGGTCATCACCGAAGTGCTGAGAACACGAGAGGGCGTCCGCCTGTCTTTCCGTTGGCATGTTAGCTCCCACAACCCTGCTGTCCCAGGGTCGACGCTGCTCAGAGTGAGAAGGGATCACACAGCGTGGGTTAGGGTGGGTCTCCCAAGTTCCTGCCTCTCGAGTGTCTGTGTGCCAGGCCGAGTCAGTCTGTCTGTAAGAGAGGAGCTCTGACCTCAGGGCAACGAGGTCCGGGCCCACACGCTTTGCTTCACTGCTGGTACTGTCTTAGGATTGTGATGGACACTGGCTTTCCTTATGTTGTTTGAAATAAAAATGAAGCTTAAAAAATGCTGTTTTTAAAAACTGCCTTATAGTTTTTTGAAATATTTTCACTTACAATGTATTCTTGTAAGTACTACTCTTGACTACTCTTGTGTAAGACTATGAACCTGTACCCCAGAGCTCCGGAGGAGGCCCCCCTGGAAGGGAGCTCGTCCTGGGAACGTGCTGTGTTCCTTGCTGGATCTCATTACTTATTTCTATTAAATTTTAGTCAGAAAAAAATACAGGCATTCAGCCTGGGAAATTTAAAGTGACATCTTAGTCTGTATAATTCTATCCATTTATTTACTTTCCTGAGTCAGGAATAGGTTCTTAATAAATAGCCTATGTTTAGAGTTGATATCATAAAGGTTGTTGACAATTTATTTTTTATTTAAAAAACTATTTTTGAGACAGGGTCTCACTGTGTAGTTCAGGCTGTCCTTCAACTCACCGTATAGCCCAGGCTGGCCTTGAACTCACAGTGATCCTCCTGCCTCAGCCTCCCAAGTGCTGGGATTACAGGTGTGCATGACCATGCCTGGCTAAAAATTTTAAATGTGGTACGAAATTTAATTTATCTCTAAGAATGCATGCTTGATCTTCTTGAAATATAAACAGGTCATGATGTTTATGCTTGAGAGTTGGAAAACTATAATAAAATAGAAACATAAAATTGGTCATAAAAATAGAGACAGTATCTGTCAGTAGCAAGTATTTATTAAGCACCTACTGTATGCAAGACCAAACAATTGCCGTGTAAACATTTTGGGGCAGAGTTGAATTTTAAAATTTAATGAAAGTTTTGAACCCTGTACTTGGTGGAGGTAAGCACTGTTCTAGGCATCAGGTTCTTTAGAATAGAAGGTCTCAGGGTCTTGGTGCGGGGTCAGCTGAAAAGCGTGGATTCAGATGCCCGTTTCTCTCGGGATGGCAGCTGTTTCGGCACTTTGGAGACGCAGAGGGCACAGGGTGGTGCTACCCGGGAGTTTGTGAGTTAAAGGAAACACCGCAGTGTTAGGAAGAAGCTGAGCTTCTGTCCGAATGTTTATTCTTTTGTTTCCCTTTCTTGTCAGCTCTTACCTTGTTTTTTAAAGATGCCAGTGAAATTAATTTGGGGGAAAATTTTTTATAAACATGGCTTATCAAGCTTGTGGTTTGTTATTTCTGACATTACCAAGAAATTGCTCCCAAGGAGCTATTTATTTTTCAGTTTGCAACATTTAATATGATATTTGAATTCTCAACCTTTATTTTGTATAAACTCTAAATATAGAACTAGGTTCTTATAAATGACCCTGAATCATTTCGTTTATTTGTGTTAAGCATCTCTTAAAATGGGAAGAAGAGGAAGAACATTTACCAAAACTTAATTTTGTTTCTCCTCTTATTTTGCAGATGTCCATGGCAACATTGAAAATGAATTGCTTATTTTCCTCCGATCCTCTTCTATGAGAAGATCCAGCTCTGACGTCTGCGTACTTTCCCTTCTGTCGGGGCAGCATGGCAGGCTTCAAGCGGGGGTATGACGGGAAGATCGCGGGCTTGTACGATCTGGATAAGACCTTGGGTCGGGGTCACTTTGCGGTGGTGAAGCTTGCCAGGCACGTCTTCACGGGGGAGAAGGTGGCAGTCAAAGTTATTGACAAGACAAAACTGGACACTCTAGCCACCGGACATCTGTTCCAGGAGGTGAGATGCATGAAACTAGTGCAGCACCCTAACATCGTGCGCCTGTATGAAGTGATTGACACCCAGACCAAACTCTATCTTATTCTAGAACTTGGAGATGGAGGAGATATGTTTGATTACATCATGAAACACGAGGAGGGTCTCAATGAAGACTTGGCCAAGAAGTACTTTGCTCAGATAGTTCATGCTATATCTTACTGCCATAAACTCCATGTGGTTCACAGAGACTTAAAACCGGAGAACGTGGTCTTCTTTGAGAAACAAGGTCTCGTGAAGTTGACAGACTTTGGTTTCAGCAACAAATTTCAACCAGGGAAGAAACTCACGACAAGCTGTGGATCTCTTGCATATTCAGCTCCAGAAATTCTGCTTGGTGATGAGTATGATGCCCCTGCTGTAGGTAGGTGACCTGTGTCCGGTCTCTGTCTCCTTGACTCCTTCAAGCTAGCTAAGCTTATAGATTGTCAGTTGGGGTACCGAAGAGGATTTCCCTTAACTGTACCTGACCTAACTCCAAACACCCAAAGGCTGGTAGTTGATTCCAGCCTTTCGATGGCAAAGGCCCAGAGTGTATTTGTTAGGCCAAGGAAAAATGAGTATGTGGTTGTATAATCTTTTTCTTAAGCTCTGAGTTCTGTTCCTATCTTCTTAGATTTTTTTTTTGCCACTGAGCCTAGCCATCCCTGTCGAATGAATGTTTGAGCCCCCAGTAGCCACACTAGTGGGTCATTAGGAGTGTTTCAGTGCATTGCTGAGAGTGTAAGTGTTGGAGTCACGTATCGTGGCTTGTGACTTTGAGCAGGTACTTGACCTCTCTGAGCTTCATGTCTTCTTCATCCATAAAATGGGACAAGTCAGACGCAGACCTGGCATTCCCAATGACTGTGGCGGTGACCGCCCATCTCCTGGTTTGGGATAGCAGCGTGACGTGCCGAGGCCTGCGGTGTGCTGGGCTCTGGAACGGGGCAGCCCCTGGCCCTCCCTCCCTGTGTGCGCTCACAGGTGTCAGGTGACCTCCTGTGGAGGAAGTGTTCAGTGCTGCTCAGTTCTGGTCAGCTTTTTCCCCTTGGAAGCACGTCTGTTTCATGTGGGAAGTTGTTTTTAGTTTGTTAGGATTTGTTCATCTGAAGATGTAGTCCGCTTTTTTAGTGTTTTAGTTTAATATTAGAAAAGCTCATTGTAAAGTTGCAGACAAGTCACATCAGAATTTCTACCTTCCCATTTGCATTCTGATTATTTGAAGCGCAGCTTGAAGGAGGCTGATGACAGAGGTACATTGAGGAGTCGTGGTGGCACACTGCACGTTCCCAGCTCGAGTCCCTGACCCTCACGGAGACTCACGTGTTGTGGAAAAGGAAAGGTTAATGAATGGTTTCTGCCCGTGCAGATGTCCAGGCCTCACTGAGTCTTTCATTAGAATATCTGAGCTAGAGATGTTTGAGCCGCTCTAGTCAGAAAATGAAGGCAGGAATTTTCAGAAGAAACAAACACCGTGAGTGTGAAGACCCCCAGCCTCATTAGTACAGGGAAAAGCAAATTAAAACCACAGTAAGACAGTTTCATAATTTGCATATTGAGAGAAACTAAAGGCAGGCAAAGCTGAGCATTACTATATAGAAACTTAAGCACTTGTCTAACTTAGAAAGCACTTTGGCAGTGTTTAGTAAAGAAAGATACCTGGGCACGGTGGTGCGCTCCTGTAATCCCAGCACTCGGGAGGCTGAGGCAGAAGGCTCACTGCAAGTTCTGGGCAGCCTGAGCTACGTAGTGAGAGGCTGTCTCAAGCCCTCTTCTCCGAGAAGAAAAATGTGGTCTTGTGACCCAGCAGTTCTCCTCCTATCATTCAAGAGATTTTTGAAAGAATGTTTGTAATGCACTGTGGCGTCTACATCAGCAAGAGGGCAAGTCATACCATGTAAGAGCGCAGAACACGTCAGACGGTGTGGCGTTATTCAGTGGTGCGCGTGTAGGGTGAAGCAAGCGCACGCCCTCAGAGGACCGGTTACCGCTGACGCAGAGGCCCAGCGGGGCTCTGCCCTGCTGCTCGTGCTCACTGGGTGGTGTGTACACGTGTTTGTTGTAGTGTTTTCTTGTGCCTTAAATATTGCATAATAAAACATTTTAAAAAATCATAAAAAGGAGAGCAAAATTGTTTAGGAGAATGTTCCAAAAGAAAATCATCTGAGGGCCGGGGATAGAGCTCAGCAGACAGCACCTGCCTGGCAAATTCAAGGTCATGAGTTCGATCCTCGGAACCATTAAAAAATAAAATCATTTGAAAGGATCTAATAATGTCTTTGTGAAGTTGGGTGAAGTTCATAGCTAATTTTTTCATTTTTGCAATTTATATTTCAGTTCATTTGCAGTAGTGTGATTAAAATAAATATGAAGAGCAAATAGGCAATTAATTTTTCTATTAATATACTTTGTGTTTATTGTGCCAAAATCATTTGATGACTTTTCACAAAGTTTTAGCAAAATCAGTGTGGCCAAAAATTAAAATCTGCTATTACATTAAATTACCGTATGTTGCTAAATAAAAAGACTTTGGTCTTTTATCTATTATTATTTTCAAAGACCAAGTCCTTTATTTGGGGTTTAAAAGTAAGTATTTTATGGTGTACTGGCCCTTAGCATTGAGAGTTAGCTCAGGAATCATCTTCATTATTGTTTTTAAAGACTCAAATTTGATTTTACTCGAAAACTGCATTTTTTGTTTTCAATGTTACTATTTTTTTCTTTCATCCACATTCTTTCTAGGATCTAGTTGCTTTTCCTTTCCTCTGCTTTTCTCTTCTCCCTCCCGCCCCTCTCTCTTCTCTTCTCTTTTTTTGGTTCCCTTTTCTTCAGTAGCATTTTGGCCTCAGCAGCCCTGGTCGCCCCTCTCTGCTCTCAGGGGACCTGTGGTTTTCCCTGTGTCACCACAGCTCATGACTCTGGTTTCATGTTTAATCCAAGTTAGTTAGAAAGGTTTCTCTCTCTCTTATTCTAGATAGGTCTATCTTTGCCTTCAGTTCTGGTTTTAGTATCTTAATTCTGGTGTATTGAAGTCAGTAGATACGGTAGTGGATTTCTACTTTGGGAAACACTTTTGTATTTTCTTTGTGTCTTAATACATTACAGTTTTACCGTGGTGACTGGTCCCCATAAAGTTTCTGTATTTTTGGTGCATTCATAGTTTTATACATGATTAATATTATTCATTATGTAATTTATTTCTTTTGTATCCTTATGCTTTGTCTGTCATTTTCAGAGGTAACTGCTGGTCTGTCACTCTGACCTGTAATTTTGTGTTTATTTTCAAGCTAAAGCTTTACATTTATCTTGAGTGTCTATAGTTTTTAATCAACGTGAAGTTCCTTGTTTGATGTTTAACTATCTTTCAGTTCTATTTCGTCACTGTTACAGGTTTGTCTTTTCACTTAGCAATAATCACACCTTGGCAAGGCCCACTTGGATCTGATATTGCTACTGTGTAGAACTTGGTTTCTTTTAAAAGTGGAGCTGTGTTTCACTAAATGTGAGTCTTTTAATAGGTGAATCTAATGCATTCATATTTATTATTACTGGCATATTCATTATAATAATACAATTTATTATAATTTACGAATTTACTGTTTTTATAATGTATGAAAATTTATTATAATTTATTATTACTGGAATATTTGTTCCATTTACCTCATTATTATTATATTTCTTATAGTTTGTTAATTATCCTATTTTTTTTCCACTGCCCTCTCAGTTTGTAAAGTAGACAATCTGTCTTTCTCAGTATCGGTCTCCACTCTTCACGTCTGGAGTCAAGTACTGACCATACTATTTCTGCTACTGACAATGAAGATACGAGTCATAATTTTCTTTTAATAATAAAGTTTGATTTGCTTTTATTTGTATTATAATATACTTTAGTTTTATAAATTTCTTCTCCCTGTCCTCCATTGAATTAGTTTTATTTTGTTTTGTTTTGTTTATACCTTTGCAGAAAGAATTTGTGAAAAAAATATCTAGGTCCTTGTAGGCCTAAAAATGTTCTCACATTTGAGTGACAGTTGAAGTATAGAAACATAAATTCACAACCATTTTCTTTCCCAACTTTGAAGATACATTTTTCACAGGTGTTTTTCTGTTACCTTTTTTGCTCCCAAAGCTACGAGAGAGAAGTCGGATCTGACACTGATTTTCCGCATTTCATCTCTCCTTGTGTGTGTGTGTCTTACCGCCTGTTGGTTCTCGTCCTCCTAGGAGATGGGGACATGGGTGGTCACTGACCTGTGTTTGGAGGTCCCTGGTAGCCCGTACGGGAGCTGCGGAGTGTTGTTGTCACCTCCAGTGGGTCCTGGCCCAGGCTGTGTGGCCTGACTGACGGAAGTCCCAGGCCTGCTCTTGCTGGTGGGCAGGCTCTGCCCTCCCTGGCTGCCCTCCTGGGTGCTCCTGCTGCTGGGCCCCACTGGGCCTTGGCCCCTGGTGCAGCCGGGAGGTGGGAGGAAGCGGCCTCGCGCACCCTCCAGTGGTGGTCGGCTGGTCCGTGCCTCTGGAGTGCAGCGGAGGGTCAGGCCTCCAGTGGCGAGGCTGGGGTTGCCTGCCTCAGTCTGCTCCCACCCGTGCCATCCTCCCGTCACTGTGGCTGTATGCACGAGAATAGGGGTGTATTGGCGAGAATAGGGGTGCAGATCCTGCTGGAGAGCTGTGCGTCCAGTTGTGGTGGGCGGGGTCCAGGGATCTCGATTCAGCTGCCTTCACAGTGTTGGAAACAAAAGACCTGTGTGAAGAATCCCAGAACCAGTAGCTGGACTTGGAACCCCGCGGAGAGACGGCAGCGGGAGGGAGGAGCTGGGTCTGGCTGGTTCTGCCAGCGGGTGCTCTGAGCGGGTGCTCTGAGCGCAGCGGGTTTGTGCCTAAGGCGATCTTGCCCAGCAGCGCTTAGGAAAGAGCACTCTTCTCAGAACGTGAGCTGTGCTGTCAAATGTCTCTATTATAGAAATGCTAAAACGGGAAAACTGTGTCTTAGATCACAGCTTTGCAGTTTTTCAGTAGTTGTAAAACTTAACATTGTCTGCGACTTTTTTCTACTTCTCTAAAATTTTATTTTCGTGTTAAAATGAATCAAGTTCAGTACTGAGAACTGCGGCGTATCGCTTGAGATTTGGAGTCTTCCTAGACTGTCCGGCGCTGAGCCTGACAACCCGGGTGGAGCACAGGTAGAGCGCCGTAGAGCTGCTCTCTCCGTCCTGCAGGACTTCAGTACCGCCAGTAATGCAGCACGTATCACTGAAGACCCCTTACTTAAAGCATGGCTCTGTACTAGTGCAATGCAAGGATCGGATTTAGTTTTCTACTTGTGTGTGGCTTTTTAGGAAATAAAAAGCCTATAGGTTGCCCACACTATGTATCGTATTTGCGGGTCAGCCTCAAGGAGCATTATCCAGTCTCGAGAGAGTGTCCTCATGCTTGTTAGTGTGCAGAAACTTGAGTTCTTTTCTTCATAAATCTGTAAGTTGCCCCGCATTAAACTGTTACCCTTTACCTGTCACTCTTAGTAAACAGGGAGCAGGGAGGAGCACATTCCTCCTCCTAAGCAGCACAAACCCCACTGCGAGCGCCGTGCTTGGGTACAGGAGCAGCTGTCCTGCTCTGTGCGAAGGCAGGCAAGGTGCACACGGAAAAGCATGCAGACTGGAAAGGAAGAAATCCAAGTGTTTCTCCTTGAAATTAATATCGTTATTTATGTAGAAAATTGCAAGAAATCCACAAACTCCTAGAACTAACGAATGTAGCGAGATCACAGGAGATGAAAACTCATCGGAAAATTAATTGCATCTCTGCAACACTGTCAATGAACAACACGTGGAGACCAGAATTTAAAACAGCATCATTTACAGTTACGGCAGAGAAAATTAAATGTCTACTTATGCATCGATTAAAACACATATAACAAAAAATTATGCCAAAAGTCACAAAATGGCAGAGAAAGAAATAAAAGACCTAACCAAGAGGGCAGATGGAGCCAGTTTCCGGGTTGGAAGACAGCACCGTGCAGGGGTGACCTGTGCTGAGTCCGGCACCTGGGTGCCCAGCTCGGGGTGCTCACCGTGCCCCATCAGCCTGGCTCCCCTGCCTGAGGCTCTGTCCCCTGTGGCTCCGCCCGCGGGACTGCTGGTGGTAAATCCCGGCCTCGGTTTCCCGAGTCGTTCCGGGTGGGAGGAAGGGTGTCAGGGCTGCTCTTTTTTTGGAAATTTGTCCTTGGGGCATTCTCTGAAATGTTGCCTGCCTGCCGTGGGAAACTGGGAGGGAAGGGCAGGCCCTGACCTTCGTGTTTTTGGAGGGCTCAGTTATCTATATTTAGGCAATAGTTTACTTCTAAAGTAGCGATTTTTCTCCCTTTAAAAAAATGCTGGATTAAAAAATGTGCTGGTGTTTATTTGATGATGAGTCAGTCTCGGGACTTCCGACGAGCTTTTCAAACCCTTGAGAACAGCAGTGATTTCACCGTGAGATATGCACAGGAACTGAGCCCACTTTTGCTCTTTAGTTTGTTTCATAGAAAACATTTGGAAATACTAAATCTGCTTAGTTGGTTTTTAAGCTTTTCTGAGGTAAGAATGTAAGCCTTTTGGAGAGGAAAACGTGAAACAAAACAAAAAAATTAGCCATTAGAACAGACTTGAATTCAGAGTCTGCTGCTCCTCATGCACTGCTGGCCAGGGAGGGGACTGCGCTGTGGGCGTCCAGGAGGGCTCCTTGCCCACGCCAGGAGCCTGGCAGGGCCAGGCAGGCTGGCTTGCTCCGGAGACCCGGTCCGAGGGGAGGCCTAAGGCCGTCCGACCCAAGAGAGCTGCTTGGGACAGCGCAGCTCCTGCCAGCCAGATACCCGCACTGGGGGGTGCAGAGCCACGGAGGGGAGCTGCCCAGACTGCTGCCCAGCCCACGCAGTGCGCAGCCCTCCCCATCTCTGTGTTTCCTCTTCCTGTCTCTGTGGAGCCCTTGCTAAGTGCTCCGTTCACCTTCAGAAAACATTGCCTTATCTTTCTCAGTTGTACTTGATGTGTTCACCTTTATAAAGGGTGCATTTAACGTGGCATCCAGTGGAAAACAGCGCCTAACTTAATTTTTTAAAGGTATAATTCCGAGTTATTTTGGATTCTGAAGCCCAGAATGTAGGATCTTGGCATCTTGGCGCTGTGTGGGAGGCGAGGAGGTCCAGATACTAGTTTACGTCAGGGCTGGGGTGGTGCTGCAAGGGCTGGGCCGAGCCTGCCTCCCTTGCTCAGGCATCAGCTCCTGGAGAGAGGGCACAGCATGGGCAGTGGTCACCTGGGTCATTTGCCGTCTGCACTGCAGCTCTTGGTGTTCACCCAGTGTGTCAGGGCGATGAACTGAAGAAACACAGGCTACGAGTTTCCATCATTTTGTAACCAAGTTTAATCGTGGCTGCCCTGAGCTGTCTCTGCGTGTGCCACAGCTCCGTCCCTGCTGAGTCCTAGATTCTCACAACATCTTGTGAAAGCTGCCTTCCCTGACATGCAGACAGACCCCACCCCGCTCACAGTCAGAGGTGTCCTTGATGGCTGTGCCACCCTTCTGGTCAGGCCCTGTGAGTTCCTGGGCTGAGTGAAGAGTGGGCCCACAGCTGCTGGGCAGGAGGGACGGGCACATGGTCAGGTTTGGGGCACGAGATGCATGGGTGTCTTTGGGAACCTGACACGTGGCTCGTTACGTTTTGCATATTAGAGCTCATTTCCCACAGTATGTCCAAAGTTCCCTTGCTGTGACCTGAGTGGGAGACTGTGGGGAGAACTTTGACTTACGAGTTTATAGATGAGGCTCTCTCAGAAAGGAACAGCCAATCACTGGGGTACAGCGTTTTTACTGTTACTTTTCTGTGTGTGCTGCTAGACAGTCACTGTAATACTCAGCTACATCCTTGCCCTCTTCTAAAAAGTCAGATAAGCTTAACTTGCAGGGGTTTGCTGTTTTCAGTATGATTGTTTTAAAACTTTAATTTTATGTTATGGAGAGAACTTGTCTGTGCCAATTTTTCACCGACCTGTGGAGGTCCTTGGCAGACTCGTGGATGAGGGGCTGCGGTAGCTGGAAGGAAGCCCTCAGATGGTGTGATCCCATGCCACGGTCTAGGACGTGATTTTGTCTTCGGCCCCTTGGTGGTTACTTTCCAGAGGACTGAAACTGCTTTAGCAAGTTCTTCTGAGAGGCTATATTCAGTAGAACACCAGTCAGTTGACACACAAGGAGACATAGTGTCAGGCAGCTGCACACTTACATTCTTACACCAGGGTAGCTGTTTGGTTTGGAAATGTTTAGGTACCATGCAAAAGAACCTCTTCTTCAGAGTGGAAGGTCTGTTGATTGGACCCCTTTTAAGGAACATTATGTGATCCTTTGCAGTTCCTCAGGTCATACTTTATGGTTCTCGTTCTTCAGGACCTGGAATTTCACCTCTTGTATTCCAGTTGCTTGGGGCTTTAACAACACGGCTTCTACAGATTATTTTGTTTTTAGTTGTTGCAGTAGGACTTTCGGTCTCCTTAAACTCTTTATTCCACAAGGAGGCATAAAATTCCTATTGGTTTTTGTTTTGGGGGGTTTTGTTTCTTTATTTTTGTCTTTTTGAGACAAGGTCTTGCAGTGCAGTTCGGGCTGGCCTTGAGCTCACTTTGTAGCCCACACTGGCTTCAAACTTGCAGCAATCCTGCCTCAGCCTCCCGAGTGCTAGGATTACAGCCCTGCGCATGCCTGATTCCCATTGGTTTTAGATTCGTCTCAAGTTTGCTCTTGCTCATCATTCAGTGTGTGGGTTGGGTACCTTGCTGCCTGTCACATCACAAGGACAGCCCTGTCTGTCACCAAGGTATCAGGAACAGCGTGGTGCGATTTCTTGGATTTAGCCTCCAGCTGCAGTCTCAGGTAGTAGAGGTGCGACCCGCAGGTGGGAGTGCGTGTGGCCCCTGCCGCGTCCGCTGTCATCAGGGCAGAAGAGAGCAGCTGTTCCCATGGGAAGGGGCCCGTTCCTTTATGCAAAGCACACGACCCGCAGAGCCCTGAGCTGTGGGCGACCCTTGAAGTCAGAGCTGCTGCTCCCCCAGTTCTCTATCCTCCCAGACACAGCACCAGGTAGCAGCCAGGAGTCTGCTCAGTGGCAGAGACGGCAAAGCACTTGGCCTTGGTTCATAGCAGTTACTCAGGGCCTCACTCAGAGCCTTGATTTTAAATAGAATTCTGCCAGGTTCAGCTGGCAGGCAACAGAGGGACCGAGGGAAGGACCCGATGGCAGCAGGAGGCGGGCGAGGAGAATTGGGATGGTCATTGAGGGCCGGGCTCACACTCCATGCCCGGAGTCCCCGTGTGGTCTCCTGGGGGTCAGGCGAGCTGCACTCACCTTGGAGGCGGCCGAGGCAGAGCCCTCTGTCCTCCAGGCTGTGGCTGTCACTCCGGGAAGGAAGGAGAATGAAGGCGCCCAGATGAATTGCAGAGGCCAGGGGCGCACGCACCGTGGTGCCTGCCCAGCCGGTCTCCCTGTGTCGCTGGCCTCCCGGGTTGGCTCCAGGAGCTACGCACTTTGCCGAGCAGCTAGACAAAACTCGGATCTCAGAATGCTGTATGGGCAGAGAGAGCCACAGACGGGCGACGCCTCCGTCCCTGCGCCCTGCCTGCCGGCACAGTGTGCAGTGTGTGAAAATGCTTGCTGCTGTGCTCTGGTTTTCTGTGCTTTATTTAAAGTATCATAGCCGTGGCTCTGAAGTTAGTGATGCCAGTGATAAAGGTAAGAGGAAAATTGAGCACCTCGATGGAGTTAAAGATAGACGTCATGGTGAAACTTAGAAACTCATTTTGCCAAGATTTTAACAAGTGCAACTTTTGGGTCTCGGAAGCAGTTATTTGGTTTCCCACCATTTCGTATGGGAAAAATGTGGTGTGTTCAGTGTTTAAACATGAATTTGGAACAAAGGGAGTAGATAACCAAGGCGTCAGTGTATGGGGAAGATTGCTGTTCTTAATATAGAAACAGTTCTCACCAATTGATGACAAGTGAAGAGACAGTTCATTAAGTAACTTAATTCAGCTAGCAAGTGAGGAAGAAAAGTTTAACTTTAAAAGTCAGTCCAGTACTCACGCCTTGGTGTAAAGCTGTATTAAGGAGTGCATGAACCTGGCAGAGGTAATTTTAATAGAACAGAAAGTCCATACATGAACCGGCATACGTGGTCAGTTGATATTGAACTAAACTGCTAAAGCAGTTCACTGGGCAAAAGACATTTTTTCAGCAGTGCTGCAGAAATAGTTAAATGAACTTTGAGCTGTACCTTACACAGTGTGCAAAAGCTCACCTCGCTTCATAGACTTGGAAGTAAAATGTAAAACTTTTAGGCTAAAGCGTAGATCTTTGTTACCTTGGCAAAGATATTTCAGATATAATAACAAAAGCATGACCCATAAAAGAGAAACTTGGTAAACTGGATTTTATAAGAACTAACCCCTGCTGCTTGAAAGATATTGTTAAGCACAGACTGAGTGGAAATACTTGCAAATCAAACCTCCGATAAGTTGTTTCCAGAATGTTTAAAAAAGTCTCAAAACTCAGTAACAAAGGGCAACTCAGTTAAAAATAAACAATACAGCAGTGACAAAGTGGCCAGTAAACACCATTAGTCATGAAGGAAATGCTGCTGAAATCCACTCCATTGCACGGCCCGATGGTTCAAACCCTGGTGCCTTCAGGAGTGACAGGGACGGGAGCAGAGTTGCTGGCGCTGTCCCGGTGGGCAAGGAGGGCCCACAGCCTTTGGCAGGCAGCTTGCAGGTTCTAGGCAGGCGCGTGTGCTCCTGCAGGAGAAATGGAGACTTACATTCACATCGAGCGTGGCGGGGCTTTTACGGCTTTCTTCATAACTGCTGCAAACTGAGGCAAGTTGGGGAATGTCTGCGTCACACAATCCAGTGGGCAGCAGCATGCAGGTGAGGTGACCCTGGCCGCAACACCTGAGCCTCTCGTGTGTCAGCAGAGCCCCAGACTGTGCCCTGTGTGACGCCATCTCCCGGCAGATCTAGAGGGGCAGAGAGGACACCCATGGGTCAGGGCCTGTGCCCGGGCCAGGGCTGGGATCGGTGGGCACAGGGATAGGTGGGGCGACACAGCGGCCTTGTGTCTTTATGACCGGGGCGGTTCACGTGACTGTGTTTGTCAGAACTTGCACAGAGTCACTAAGAACGGTGGACTTCAGTGTCTGTGAGTCGTACCTTAAGGAATTAGGGAGAGGAGAATCGGCAGTGTAAGTTAGATCTCTACTATCCAGGGGCTGATAGGAAGGATCGTCATGGGGCTGGGGGATGCGGGTCCCTCATCAGGCTGCTGAGGGACAGAACCTTAGTGGCCTCAGGTATGCTGCACATCATATACCAGGAAAGTATTAACCGTAAAAGCTGGACACACATAGTTGTATTTGGGGGAAAAAAAATCAATTCAAGCTTTCATATGAAGGAGAGAGCTGAACGCCGTGACCTTACGTTGAACCTGCCAGGTTGTATGTTTATTGTAATTCCAAAAGATTTACGCCTCTTCTTTATACAGGAAAATAAATGGGTACATTTTAACCACACATCTAAGGGGTCATGCAAGAAGAATTGACCAAAACAAACATTTTAAGGACTAGTATTTTGGAATCTGAATCTTTGCTGTATTAAATTTATCGTTGTAAGTTTATTTAACTTGCAAATGGAGACGTTAAACAGTCTCCTGGCAAGTGTCAATGTCCTAAGGACTTGTGGGCCGGCAGCAGTCTCGGACTCGCGGGTGCCCAGGAAGCTTCGTCTCAGGGTGCATCTGGTGCCTTTTGGAGGAGAAGCTGCTTTAGTCTTAGCTCGGTGTGGCGGCATGCAAGCGACTCCATAACTGATCTTTTCGTGGCTTGTGTGTCTTACAGAAAGACTCGGTGTTTTAAAAGTCAGCTTAAGAAAACAGCAGAGCACCTCACTAGCCCTGAAGCAGGCACTGAGATTCTGCAGACTTGAAGAGCTCACCGTCCAGGCTGGGCTGTACTCAGCTAGACCAGGGGACTTGACTAAGTCGGTACTAAATTTAAACGTTTCTGCTCTAGTTCAAAGTTAGACCCGTGAGGCTAACGTTGCATCCGTCCCAGCCTTGCGGGGAGTTTGAAATGTGAACTCACTGCTGGAAACGAAACTGAAAGTCACATGTCCCCGTGGGAATGCATTCCCCAGGGGCCCTCCCTTTGGTGCCCACTTTGGACATGAGCTAAGGCCCGTGTTTCCGCACTGTCACAAGACAGAGCGCAGACTCGGGAGGCTGGCAATGGGCCGGGATTGCACAGCAGGGCTGCCGGGACAGGGTGAGCCCAGGCCTCTGGGAAGGCGCAGCCCAGCTATGCACGCGTGCAGGACGGTGCAGCCTGGCTTTTCTCTCCCCCTGGCCAGTACGAGAGGCGGGTTTGCGGAGGGGTGTAAGGAAGCGTGCTGAGTCCACAGGGGTCCCTTGCGCCTGTTGGATTCATGTGACTGGTGACCATGGCCATGCCCAAGGCTTCCATCTGTGGACTGAGACACCTCTCAGTCTCCTTGCCCGCCTCCATTGGTGTGACTGCCACCTGCCCCTGTACCCTAAAACTCTATCTCAGCAACCTTTTGGGGGACGCTGCTCCCACAGAGTTTGCAGAGCTGTTGGGCTCCCTGCAGTCATCAGGCACTCGCTGCTTGGGGGACATGCAGTCCCCTGCCTGCAGGACTCTTGGGTGGCAGAGGAGGATGGCGGTCACAGCCTTGGCGATGGCGCCCCACTCCTCAGCGGCCATTCTCCTTGGGGCAGGGCGTGGGCGCCTCAGGGAGGACCAGGCTCCTGGGGAGTCTTCCAGGACGATAAGTGCTGGGTAGAGTCACCGGCCCCTCCTCCTTGGCATGGGGCCCGCCATGTCCCCTTAGTGTGACTGGGTGCATGGCAGTGCTGGTGACCGTGCACAGGCACAGATGGGGATGTGATCTGAGGCTGAGGATGTGATCTGACGAGCTGGTGCGGGCGGCCTTGGCTTTGGAAGCCACCGAGGGCGCTGGGTGAGTCAAGGTTTGGGGAAGAAGTGTTGGGAAGGTAAGTTAGAGACGCTTGTGCTGGTCCTCACTGCTTCGTGGTGAGGGAGGAAATGTTTCCCTGGGAAGCAGCAGACCCAGATTTAAGCAGGACGCTAGAAACATCCTGGAACCTGACTAGAAGACTTGTTTCCAAACTCTTAAGGCAAAGTCTTCATTCCTGTCGGCTTCACTCAAGCGGCTCATTCCTGACAGTTCTCTACTTCCAGAATGTTCTCTAGGCCTGTTCCTGGGGCCGAACCACAGATGTCCTGTGGAGCAAGAGTCTTTAGTTGTAAGAGCACTGGGTGACTGGGGACACAGAGTGGTTGTCTCTGCCCTGCGAGGAGGGACTCAGGGCAGCAGGCAGTGGGGTGAGGGTTCTCAGCGATGCAGAAGCCTCGGAGGCCCTGTCTTGGGCTTTAGGCTCTGGGTCGGCCCCTGGGAAGCCCGGCATCTTCACCAGAGCGGCACGCGTGTCGGTGCCGGCTCCATGGCTGGCACTGGACACAGCCGCCCAGTCTCCACACTGGAACCGGTGGTGTCATGGTGCCCCATTTCACCAGTGGGGGTTAGGGCTGCTGACTCTACGCTGCTTCCTGGACCCATGGCTGTCCTATCGGAGGAAGCTGGGAGGAATCCAGGCTTTGTGACCCTTTCTTCTGATCTTCCCACTAAAGTGCTTTCCAGTCCCTGTGCTTGCCCTGGCTTTGCTGGGCGTGGTGGGGCACGCGTGTACTCCCAGCACTCGGGTGGCTGAGGCAGGAGGATCCCTGTGAGTTCAAGGCCAGCCTGACTGCATAGTAGGATCCTGTCTCAGACCAGAAAGGAGAGAAACAAAAGCTGCTTTTGAGCAAACCTCTCAGCAGCGCCCCCTTGTGTTTTCTCGGATGGTGAGCGCGCCCTTTCCTCCCTTTGAGTGCAGGCGACTTTATCCTGCAGAAACTGGGCTTGGGAGTGCGCGCTACGCCCAGTGCAGTGGTGCAGTGAGGATGGGAAGGGCCTCCTTCCATGGTGCGCCGCCAGCTGAGGTCTGGAGCAGCTGCTCTCTACTCGGGCGTCTCCCGTCCTCTTTCCACTCCTTCCCCACACCGGCTTTGCACCTCTGGAACTCACTGCTGTCTGTTCCCTCAGTGGTAGGGAGTCCTCGGGGCGTCCAGGATGACTTGTCACCCTTGGCCACTGTGCCTGGACCAGTGCCAGTCACCAACGAGGTGGGCCAGGCAGCGGCAACCTCCCTGGAGCTCTGGCTCCGTGCGGGGTGCTCGGCTGGGACCCTCTTTGAATCCTGGGAGCGCTCACTGCAGCTCTGTGAGGAAGGAGCTGCGGAAGGAAGGAAGGAAGGAAGGAAGGGAGGGAGGGAGGGTCCCTGCCGCTGGTCTAGGCTGTAATGACAAGCAGTGTGTGTTCAGGACGGGTGCAAGCTTTTTATTCTACGTTTGCATGATCGCACTGTCCAGCTGTGAGGGTCACTGGCCGCCAGGGCTCCGCTCGCCTTGCTGTGCTGCTGCTCTTTCCAGTGCAAGCACCTCAAGTCCTGTCGTCTGGCTTAGCCATCTGCTTGACACAGAATCGTTTTATTCCAGGGTTTCTGGACTTCGGAGCTTTTCCACGTTCAGAGGTTTTTGAAACCCTAGCCGGAAACTGCACAGAGAGCGTATTTCTGCCGCTTCTTCCGTGCTTGGCTCTTCTCGTCAGCTGTCGTTTCCTAGCACCCTCATTCCGGAGCCAAGCGCGCTGAAGAGCGTGAGTCCAAGTAATTGGACTGCTTGTTTCTTGTAAAATGAATGTTTAACAGGAAAAGTTCTAACTTTGGGTCATTGCTAGGTGGTATGTAGATTACTCATTGTATTTTTAGAGTATCAGCTTTGTGTAGTTAATTGTATGGGCAGATATCACCTCTGGTTTAGCACAGAGAAACAGTAAAACCCAAACTCATTTACGCATTTTTTAAAGGTGGTTTTATAGGATTTCCATGGAAAGACATTAAGTGTATACCTAGTGTAGTTGATTAGGTATGATTGTAGTAGTAGCATGGAACATTGGCGGTAGAAAAATAATTTTTGTTTAACTTCACAGATTTTTAATGTATGCATTTTTTTTGTAAGTCATTTCCAAAGAAGTTTGTTTTTGGTGGAAGGGGCATAGCCAAGCAGATAGTATAAATAAAAAGTCGGTGAATTTCTGTTCTAGACTTTCCAGGTGATTTCTGGTCTGTAACCGTTTTATGAGAAGAGGGCGGCAACAGAGAGGACGAGAGTTGGCAGCGGTGCTTGGGAGTGGGGGCTGTCAGGGGACTGAGTTAACATCGGCTCCGTGGCCCCGGGGGCTCAGCGCGGCACCGTAGGGGCTGGGCGGGAGGGCGGGAGCGCTCTCTGCTGACTAGGTACCGCCCGCGTGCTGCTCAGAGACGGCAAGGTCATGCCAGCCCGAGAAACCTGGCAAGACCCCTTTTTTAAAACAAGAAAGGAAGAGCATCCGTGGCCAGCTGTCCATGCTTGTCTTGCTCCGTCTTGGGTGGACGTGGTGCTCCGGGCCCCATAGTCCAGGTGAGACGTGACCGGCAGCAGGCGTGGTGGCCTCACAGCCTGGCGGGCAGAGCTCAGGGTGCACTCCTGTGTTCACGTGTTGCTCTTATAGCGGATTCTTCCATCTGCTTGTCTTATTTTCATTGGTGGATTCTTTGTAACATGTATCTACACATAAAATACCGCCTTGTGTGTGAACTTTGGGTTTGTTGTCCTCTTTGTTTTAGGAATTTTTTAAAGTAGAGTTTCATTCTCAGCGTGGAACCTACGTTATTTGGGGTATTTTACATGAAAGCAGCAGTTGAGCTTTGACAGATGTGACGAGAGAGGCCTGTGGCCTGTGGCAGGTGTGAATGTGTGTGAGTGTGTGCGCCTTGTAAGCCCTGTGGGCTCTGTCAAGCTTCCAAAGGTGATTTTCGGCTGTGTGAGGGTTTACACCGGTTAGTTACTGAAGCTGTCGGGATCTCCTTCATAAATTCTTCTCATCTTAGTCTGCCTTCATCCCATGTAACCCTTTTCCACGCCCGACGGCTGAGGGTTTCTGGTGGCGGAAGGTGGGGACTTGCTTGCTGTCATCGTGGGTGTTGCTCCTGGTGGAGCTGCGGGGTCCTCAGCTGCTGACCAGCTCGGCCTGCACAGGGCCGGGCTCCTCAGTGTGCGAGCCAGAGTTTGCCCAGCGCTTGCCGGGATGCTTTCTTGGGGAAACCCGCCCCTTCTCGGTGCGCCACTGTGTTGAGCTGCTCCTGGGAGTGAGCCAGGACCTCCCCTGGCTGGTTTAGCCTGGAGCCTAGGTCTGCAGTCTGAAGGGGTTCAGGCACAGTCTCTGTCTTCATCATCAGCTGTGTTCTGCAGGCTCAGAGCTGTAATGTGCTAGGTCCCGCTTCCGGATCGGGGTGAACAGCCACCGAGATACTGACGCGCTCTTTAGGCTCCTTCATTTCATCCTGGCGTACGCTGCAATGTGCTGCTGTTTGGCCTGGGAGCCTGCCAGGGTTCTCCATACAGTGATCTTGCCATCAGCAGAGGGACTTCTGTCTCTTCGTTGAGCAGTCACCAACCACACACTTTGCAGTAGCATCGGCGTGGCCCTGGCGTGAACTCATGCATTTGACAGATCCCGTTCCTGCCCTGCCAAGGCTTTAGGTGTCTTCCCTGGACCTGTCTGCTTAGAGACCCAGGTGCTTCTGATCGCTCAGCATGAGCCACTCGGACCTTTCTGCTTAGAGATCCAGGTGCTTCTGATCGCTCAGCATGAGCCACTCGTGCTGTTCTTAATGTGTCTGGGGTTCTGCCAAGACAGTACTGACACCGTGTGTTTGGCTGTAGATATTTGGAGTCTGGGAGTGATCCTGTTCATGCTGGTGTGTGGACAGCCACCCTTCCAGGAGGCCAACGACAGCGAGACGCTGACCATGATCATGGATTGCAAGTACACAGTGCCCACCCACGTGTCTAAGGAGTGCAAAGAGTAAGTAGAGCAAGCGCGTGGCCAGCAGCGTCCGAGGTGACCTCAGCGTCCACACTTCAGGGCTCCCTTTAACCTTTGAGTGTAAAATGTGTCTTGTTTTGAGAGAGGTTGGGGGGCGATCCCAGAATGTCATGTGACATTGAGCGTTAGAATACAAAGTGTGTCCGTCCACTTCCTGAATGTGCTTGTTTGCGAGAAAGACCAGGGTATGGCAGCATGTTCCTCTCCAGCACCGTCTTGATTTCTGTAGCATGGCTTGTGTTTTATTCACATGCTGCCCTCAGTGCCCATGATGGGGAAGCAGCACGCGGGGTGCACCGGGCCGACGACCCGCAGTCTAGCGCTGTGCACTGCGGCCCTCGCTGTGTGATGAGAAGACAGTTGTGGGGCAGGGCTCCTGGAGCTTGGGCTTTCACTGAAGCTCTCAGTATTCTAGAGTGACCCGACCCCAGGGCTCTCGGGAGGGGACCAGGCCGACCTCCGTGCAGTGTGTAGCTCAGTCCCCTGCAGCTCCCCGGAGACACCCAGTGCGGGGCACCACCCAGTGGAGCCCACCTGAGCCCGCAGCCCAAGGGCCGCTGAGCCAGGCGGGCTCCCGTCGGGGCTTTGGGCAGCGCACTAGGGTCTCATCCACTTCCCCGAGGCCAGGCCTAGCGTTTCACCAGGGCTCTTGTGGCCACACCACCACCCTGTGAGCTGTCCTCTGTCCATGCACCTGTGGAGAGGGTCGGGCGCCAGGCTGGCATGGTCCTCACCCACTGGGTGTCCTGCTGAGTTTTCCGTTTGTTTTATTTGGTCAGCACAGCCCTTTACATAAACTCCACGTCTAAAAATGCAGCGCCTGGCATTTCGGGGTTCACAGGCCGGCTTCTCACTGCTGGCCACTGCTTCCAGTTCTGGCATGCACTGTGCCAGCCGCAGACTGAGCAGACGCTGAGACCTGGCATTTGTGCTGGGGACAGGGAGGCTGCTCGTGGGTTACAAATGCGACGGCCCTGAACGCTCCTCACACCTGACTGAGCCTCCCACCTCTAGTGCACCTGGTTGCATGGAGGGCATAGGGGTGTTTATGAGTGAAAGTCTGTCACTGCTCGGCCCTGAGTGCTTGGTGGTCACGGTGGCCCTTCCTTCCCCTGCAGCCTGATCACCCGGATGCTGCAGAGAGATCCCAAGAGACGGGCTTCGTTGGAAGAGATCGAAAACCATGCCTGGCTCCAGGGCGTGGACCCGTCCCCGGCCACCAAGTACAACATCCCCCTGGTGTCCTACAAGAATCTCTCGGAGGAGGAGCACAACAGCATTATCCAGCGCCTGGTGCTCGGCGACATCGCGGATCGCGACGCCATCGTAGAGTACGTCAGTGCTTGTCGCAGGACCTGGGCTGGGCTTCCTCAGGGCTGCTGCAGTGTCCCCAGGGCTTTCCCGCGCTGTGCCCTTTCTCCCCAGTGCTCCCGGCCTGGCCCTTTGGTTTTGTTTTATCCTAGTGAATAGGGAGGTCACTGCCAGCCGGTATCAGCACGCAGGGCCTGTCTCACTTCCAGCGGGGTGTGCTGGGCAGCTAGACCGTGTCTTGGAGGGCACCGGGTCTGTAGCAGTGTCTTCCTCCTGCCCGAGTCTCCTCGGGAGTGGAGAGATAGTGCAGCACCGCTTGACAGCCCCAAATCAGGTGTGATAAACGGCCCCACATGCACCTATTATGAGTCAGGTTTTACTGGGCACCGCAGTGCCACCTGCTCACCTGTGGTCCGCGGCTGTGAGAGCAGGTGGGTGCAGCCCATAGAGCTAAAGCTGGTCCCCTCTGCCCCAGAGCCCTGCACAGCCCCAGGCCCTGCAGGCCTGCATGCTGTCGCTTCCTTGTCACAGCCAGGGGCAGGGCTTTCTGCGTGCTAGACAGGTGCTTGTCACCCACCGCACCCCAGGGCCAGTGGGACAATAGTGAGCATGCAGGGAACAGACGCAAGGCTTCTGAGGATAGGATTTTTTAAATCAAATCAGAAATAATTTCTCAGATAACTGCTGATGACAACTTTTCAGAGGTCCTGGCTAAAGGTTCAGAGTGTGTACATGAACAAACACCAGAAGTTCTTTATTCTGCTGAAAGAAGTGGTCAGGTAACAAGAAGCAGAAGTGTGCCACTCAGGGGCCCTTGTTGGGTCTGCTGGGGCCCAACTGTGGGATCTGACCACGTTTGTAGACCCGAGGCAGAGAGCTTCCTGGGCCTGGCTCACTGACGGGGAAGGGCCTGTGTGCGGGAGGTTTATCTCC
The DNA here is from genome assembly GCA_004027295.1 of Dolichotis patagonum. Taxonomy (NCBI): domain Eukaryota; kingdom Metazoa; phylum Chordata; class Mammalia; order Rodentia; family Caviidae; genus Dolichotis; species Dolichotis patagonum. The sequence continues at coordinate 65,978 of PVJX010000519.1, read as the reverse complement.
GGGGGAGAGGAGGGCTGACAAAAGGGAGCAGGATCTTTGTTTTGGTTTTAGGACAGATCTGTCAGGTTTCCAAGTGTGTGACACATAGCTGTCATAGGAGTGTGCCAGGCAGAGAGCGGGACAGTCGCCTCTGCTGTGTACACTGCTCAGAAGTCAGGAGTGTGCCTGGGTAACATGAAGCCACACCAGGCAGGTGTCCACATGCGGAGGGACGGGCATGTATTGGCAGCTGCTGCTGGCGAGCCCTAAGGTTAATTAAGCATGCAGCGCATTCCCAGACTTGGCAGCAGCAAAAAGCCACTGGCCCCTTCTCCCCTCCCCACCAGCCCACCCCGTCATGCACTTGGACCAGTGGGCCTCTGAGCCGCTCCCGTACTGAGTGTGTCCTAAGGTATCTCTGGGCCTCCTGGGGGTTTCCAGAGCACCATCTCAGCGGGTCCCACCATGGCCTTGGAGGGTGTCATGCCCTGTCACCAGGATAGACAGGGTAATAGAAACCTGGTATTTACCCAGAAGAGCAGTGAATGTGCCAGGCTCCTGGGTGTGCTTCTGCGGTACCCGCAGTGCCAGCAGTTGCAGAGAGACCAAGGGCAGGCACGTTTGCCAGGGTGTCCAGTGGGCACCAGTGCCTCTGTGCATGTCTGTGGGCTGGCGGCTGGTCTTGGCTCTGTCGTGCTGGAAGCAGATAACCCCCTTCCTGTACACACGCACCCTTCCGCTGCTGTGTTTCCCCTTGGAAGGCTCAATACCAGTTTTTGCACATCTAACTGACATGGCACCCAGATGTGGTTAGCATTTTGCATGGTTTTGAGCCCTCGTGAGCAGTAGCCTTTAGGATTTCAGTAGTGGCCTAAATGGCTACCAGGTCCCTTTTCCCATTTGCCTTTCTGCGTGACTTTAAAACTTCCAGGTCCCTGACTTGCATTCTTTATCTTCTTTAAAGATCAGCCTTCTTGGGCCAAAGATTTAGCTCAGCAGCATAAGTGCCTGCCTTGCAAGCTCAAGGTCTTAAGTTCGATCCCCAGTACCAAAAAAAAAAGATCAGCCTTCTTGTGAAAAGCATGAGTGTCTGTTGCTCACATTCGATCCTTTTTCCTTTAGAGCCCTGGAAACTAACAGGTACAACCACATCACGGCCACCTACTTCCTGCTCGCTGAAAGGATCCTGAGAGAAAAGCAAGAGAAGGAGATACAGACTCGGTCCGCCAGCCCGAGCAACATCAAGGCCCAGTTTAGGTGAGACGTGAGAACAGTGCCTTCCCTGCTTTCAGTGAATTAACGTTCTGAAAGAGCGCGCTTTCTCTTTCCATGCGGGGAGAGAGCCAGCAGTGACATGGCCTCGTGGGAGGCCACCCTGGGTCCCGTGCCCCGCTTGTGTCCTGGGCCATGGGTCTTGCCTGGGGCATGGGCTGGAGCAGCAGCATCCAGCAGGGCTCTGCCACTCTCTGGGGTCATGTTCTTCCAGTCCGACACAGTCATGTGTCCTTGTCAGTGAGATTTCCTCCAGGAGCAGTATGACTTCCTCTTGGCGACATGAAATACATTTTTACAGTGAGTTGGGCATCTGTGCCCTGGCACTGCCCCGGGGTTTACAGGAATGGGCAGGGACCCCACTGGTCACTCACTGGTGGCCCAGGAGGCCACTTAGTCTCTGGCTGATGCGGCTGCTCGACCTGCAGAATGAGCAGCAGGGCTGCTGGACACATGGGCTCGTGTGAGGGACACAGGGACACACAGGCTATGAGCCGCCGGTGTCGGGGCCTCCCCATCCCCATTCCTCTGCTGAAGCAGTCACCCTGGTCCCCAGCCCAGCATCAGCAGTCGTCCCGTGTGGCCCGCGCGGTGCCTGGCCGCTGCGTCTGGCCTGATGAGCAGTGGCTCTGGGGTGGTGTAGGACAGGGATGGGGACCTTTGGAGACAGCCCGAGCTCCGAGAGGCTGCGGGCACAGTTCTACCATTAGAGCCTGCGAGCTTCGGGGTGGATTTGACTGGATTTATCCCTAGGCTGACAGAGTTGGTGTGAAACGGAATGGAAACGCCTCCTGGTGAGTGGCGGTCCGAGATGTCTCTGGTGTCCTCGCCTCTGGCGTCTCCTGTCCCCTGGGCCGGGAGAACACCAAGGACGCAGCTGTGCTGTTTGCAGTGGGGGCAGGGTGCTGTTTTCAGAAGTCCTGTGGCCACCGAGCCGTGCTCTTTTCCCGTGGGTGGTTCTGGACTGGCAGTGTGACTTTGCCTGTGATCTTTGAAACCGTATTTTGCGATCATACTGCATTGGGTGCTTGCTGTCTTGAGAGGCCTCTTGTGTCCTCTCCCAGCGGCTGTGGTAAGTTGCCTTTGGCCTCCTCCTACTGCCTGTGCCGTCTAGCACCCCAGCCGGGGGTGCAGGCTGGGGACAGAGATGCCAGGCTGCTGCCAGGTTTCTGTTCACGTCTGCGGGTCTAGGGTGGGAAGTTTCTTACAGCTTCGGCTCCATCTGCAGCGACCCCATGGCCTGTTTTCTTTCTGTTTGTCACATAGGCAGTCATGGCCAACCAAAATCGATGTGCCCCAGGACCTTGAGGACGACCTCACGGCCACGCCTTTGTCCCACGCCACCGTCCCTCAATCTCCTGCTCGGGCCACCGACAGTGTCCTCAACGGCCACAGGAGCAAAGGCCTGTGCGACTCGGCCAAGAAGGACGACCTCCCCGAGCTGGCAGGACCTGCACTCTCCACCGGGCCCGCCTCGGGCCTGAAGCCCACAGTGAGCGGGCGGAAGTGTCTGTTCCGGGTGGAGGAAGACGAAGAGGAAGATGAGGAGGACAAGAAGCCCGTGTCCCTGTCCACACAGGTGGTGCTGCGGCGGAAGCCGTCCGTGACCAACCGCCTGACGTCCAGGAAGAGCGCGCCCGTCCTCAATCAGATCTTCGAGGAGGGGGAGTCTGACGACGAGTTCGACATGGACGAGAACCTGCCCCCCAAGCTGAGCAGGCTGAAGATGAACATCGCTTCGCCGGGCACTGTGCACAAGCGCTACCACCGGCGGAAAAGCCAGGGCCGCGGCTCCAGCTGCAGCAGCTCCGAGACCAGCGACGACGACTCAGAGAGCCGCCGGCGCCTGGACAAGGACGGTGGGTTCCCCTACTCCTGGCACCGGCGGGACAGCAGCGAGGGGCCCCCGGGCAGCGAGGGGGACGGCGGGGGCCAGAGCAAGCCCAGCCACAGCAGCGGTGGCGCGGACCAAGCCAGCCCAGGCGACAGGAGCGCGGGCGGGGGCAGCCCCTCGGGGGGCACCGGCGGCACCCCCGGCGGCACCTCGGGCTCCACGCGCCGCTGCGCCTTGGGGCCCCCCAGCTCCGTGCAGCTGGCCTCACGCAGCGCCGGGGAGCTGGTGGAGAGCCTCAAACTCGTGGGCCTCTGCCTGGGCTCCCAGCTGCATGGCGGCGCCAAGTACATCATCGACCCGCAGCGGGCGCTGGCGCTGTCCAGCGTGAAGGTGCAGGAGAAGTCCTCGTGGAAGATGAGCGTGGGCCCCGCGGCGGGCACGGGCCAGGCCCCGGCTGTGGGCGGCGTCAAGTTCTTCTCCGAGCGCGTGGCCGGGGCCAGCGCCGAACTGGAACGGATAAAGAGCAAGAACCTGAAAAACAGCGTGCTCCAGCTACCTCTGTGCGAAAAGACCATCTCTGTGAACATCCAGCGGAGCCCCAAGGAGGGGCTGCTGTGTGCCTCCAGCCCGGCCAGCTGCTGCCACGTCATCTGACGCCGGCCGCCCGCCCCCGCACCGTGACAGTGCATGGTCTCTGCATGCTGCTAGACCCTACTTTTCTTTCCAGCTGAAAAGTCTACTGTGTAATTTTTACATTCATGATTTTAATGTGGACGATCATGATGAAATTAAAATGTATATTTGGAACCTAATATAAATGGAGCACTTAGAAATTTGATTTTCTGCACTTAACCTAGAGAGAGAGAAAAATGCATTTGTTTCTTGTGCAAAATCTAAATTCCTGTCCCGACCTTCTGTGATCCAGAAACTCCGTGCTCCGAGGCACCGAGCGGTGCCCGAGACAGAACCAAAGCAATAACATGCAGTGGCCCGGCCCCGGCCCAGCAGGGAGGTGGCCCTGCTGTCCCTGCCCGGCGGAGCCAAGGACAGCAAGCGAGTGAGCGCACTGAGAAGCCCAAGCTGCCGGCTAGAGAGTGATGTGAGGCTCCGGCTCACACGTATCTGAACAAGTCCCCCGTGTCCCCCTAGGCAAGGTGAAGGATGTAGATCTCTGAGGCAGCTTCCCATGCAGACAGTCCTGTGACGTGACGAAATGAATCCATGTCTGGACTCTCCCGACAGAGTGTCTCATCTGTTGGTCCATGTGTCCATCCAGCAGAGTGTAGGCCACCCTGTGGGCGGCTCCTGCAGGACTGGGTGGGGCCCGCCACAAGCGTCCTCCCAACCAGCAGAAGAAGAAGCGGCAGGGCTGGCACGCAGGCGGAAGCCCGTGGACGCAGAGCAGACTGCCCGGATGTGTTTCTTAGGAGTGCTAATTACTCGTGTCTCGTTATTTCCATTCCATTCCACCCTTCAGCTCAGCTAGCTATGAAAATTGGCTGATCAAAAAATACATGTAAAAGGGTAAAATTCACACAGCAAACCAGTGCACACAGCCTGCTCTGTGGCTTTTCCCGCGTTTTTTGTTTTGCCTTCCTGCCAGCAAACAATCAGAGGACTCCTGCTTTGATTCCAGCAGAGACTCCGAGCAGATAATCATGTCCCTCGGCCCTTCACCTTGTAGGATGCGCTAGATTGTGGATTGTGGATTTTGCAAGGATGCTGTTTTCTCGTGCTGTGCCCGGGTAGCAGCCTTTGAAGTGGGCCCTTCCCTCGGCCTCCAGCTCATCCCGGCTCTGAGCACCAAGCTCGGCTCAGGGCGGGCAGGGCCCCGGAGAACTGTGCGGCGCTGGGCACCGGCGAGCCGACTCCGCTGCTGTGGATGAGGCCTGTCCCCAGCCTCAAGTCACACGGTGTACCTACTCTGCTAAGTACAGACCACACTCACGCACTCGCCTTGTAGGCCTAGGCTGCTGGATACCTTTGAAGCCAGAGCTATAGCTCGCTGTGGTATTTATGCCGAAAGCTCTGAGGCTAGATGTGTGGGTGAAGCCATAGAACACATTTGCTTGAAATTCTTGAGCAGGGATCTCCTAAAGGGCCAGAAACAAGATGTGGGGTTCACGTCAACAGTGAGCATAACATCGTGTTAAACGTAGGAGAGAAGTTTCTGAAGGGCATTGGCAATAAACTCTTTGTTGCAGCTGTTTTCCAAGTCCTGTAAATACTTCCCGTGAGTGTGGAGAGCCTCGGAATGGCGCCTTTTACTAACCCACCTCGTTCGGTTCCCGATGGTTTTATATTCCGGTGTATATATGGTGCTCACCTTAGGGCAGCGCGTGCGTGCTGCGGAGCTGTATCATAGCCTTATTAGTCGTGTGTGCTTGGTCGGCCCTGGGTCCACACGTCCGTCTGAGTGGCGTCCCACCCGTCCGTCCGTGAGTGACTGCATGTGTCACGTGTCATCCTGTGTCATCCCGAGGGAGGGAGCGGAACACCATTCCACAGAGACACTTGGACCAAACCCGTGACCTGCTCTAGGGTCGCCTGCACCCTAACCTCTGTCTCCAGAAGTTGCATAGAGTTACAGTAGTGCATAAATTAAATATTGTGGAAAAGTCTTGTATTTTTCTGTATGTGTGTATATATATATAATTATGTACTTCCGGCAGTTCTGTATGTATTTAAAGATGTGACAATCCTGACACCAACTCGTAAGAATAGCTGTGGGGCCAGCCTGAGCCGCAGAGGCCTCCAGAGTACCTGTGTGTTCCCAGGGCACATGGTTCCCAGCTGCTTCCGGTTCCGGTGGATTTTCCTCATTGTGTAAACATTGACAGGTCTGTGACAAATGGGAAAATAGTCCAGATAATAAAGTGACATTGGTGTTCAGCAATACGAGCTGTGTCCCATGTCTGTGCTCAAGGTTCCTGCCCAGCCCGGCAGGCGGCTTCCAGCTGGTGGCATCCAGGTCGGGTCCTGGCTGGGGTCCATCCATCTGGTTCTGTCTCGGGGCTGGGGGACCCGCCCTGTGTGCTCACTGTCCTGTGACGGCCAGCGCAGGCCAGCTCTGCCGCTCGGCCGGGCCCTCTGTCTGGGAGCCGTGCGGGTCTGGCTCCAGTCCCTCTGCCCTTTCTCCTGACCGTGCATCCCCTCTTCTCCGCTGCACTGTACCTCCAGCAGGCAGAGCCACGCTTCCTCAGCCCCCATCAGCGCCCTGGCGGGAGTCGGCCCATGGTCTGCGTGGAAACCCCGCCCTTCCCACCTCATTTCCGCCTTGCTGCCCTTCGGTCCCTCCCCATCCCAGCCTGGGAACATGGGTGACCCCAGGTTCTCCCCTGGTCCCTCTTCCACCTCACCCACACATCTGTACAGGTGAAACCCCAGAACACTACCCCCAGATCCCCCTAGAAACACCCACTGCACCTGTCTGATTTCCCGGGTGTCCCCTGCAGCCGCTCCTCCACCCTGAGAATGGTGACACCAGACGCTTGCAGGTTCTGTGCCAGCCACAGCCCTGGTGTCACCTTGCTGTCTCCCATCCTGATGTCCAGGCCTCTCCTCGCTGTCTCTATGGCCACCACTCTGGGCCAGGATGCTGTCGTCACTGGACAGCTGTGTATGTCCCCCAAGAGCAGGGACCCCAGCCCTGGGCCCCTGCACCTGAGCCACTTACTCCCCCTCCCCACCCCACTCACCCTCCACCTCCTGCCAGGTGGGCGACGCCTCCTGCTCCCCGTGACAGTCTAGTGCCCTGCCACCTGCCCTCGGAATTGTCTCCCCCAAAACCAATCCATGATGCCCAGGAGTGGGGCACTGGCCACGTGATCTCTCTGCCCTTGGCTTTCTGTTCTCCACTCTGCAGTGTCTGTGGCCTTTCTGAGTAATAAACTGCACACGTACTGACAAAAAGTGAAAACTGAAACAGTAAAAAAAAAAAAAAAACACTTTGAAAAGTGTTTAATTTACAAATATTTGGGATCATTAGTTTCTGTTACTAGTTTCTGAAACTCTTGTTTTAGTCAGAACTTGCCTTCTACGATTCCTTTTTGTGTTTTGGCAGGGTTTTGCTGTGTAGTTCAGGCTGGCCTTGAACTTGTGGCGATCACCTGCCTCAGCCTCCGGAGTGCTGTGATTACAGGTGCGCGCCCCACCCTGGCCGATTCCAGTCTCCTTAACTTTTTTTTTGGTACCAGGGATCAAACTCATGACCCTGCGCTTGCCAGGCAGGTACTTATGCCTCTGAGCTAAATCCCCGGCCCTTCTCGTTAGGTTTAAAAGCCTGTTTCCCGGTGCAGTGTGTAGCCTGTGTGGGGAACGTGTGGGTGCAGGAAGGCGATGCTGGGTGCTCTCCATGCGTCAGCTCGAGTGGGGCCGGGGGTCCTCGTTCTGCGTCTACTCCATCGCACTGAAGCAGCTCAAGAGGGGGATGCTGAGGCACTGGCCAGGGGCGACGCAGTCAGTCCTTGTTACAGTAATCCGCTCAGGATGCCCCCACCCCCACACGCCTCACCCCATCCTTCCCGGCCACCTTCTGCAGCAGCTCTGGGGTCCCTTCTCAACCTGGCGTGATCACAGATGGCACAGGCGAATGCCGATGCCTGTGCCATCCCGGAGGAAAGCAGCTGGTAAAAAACCATGCTGTGTCCTCAGCTGCCTGATTCACCGGCTCTGGCTCTGCACGCTTCTGACTTCGAAGTTGAAAGGACCAGGAAAGGTCCTCAGCATTTTGAATGGATTCAGGACGTGGAGGCAGCCAGGCCCGCACAGCTAGTGGCTCTCAGGGGAGAGGGCTCTGGAGCGGCTGCAGGGAGCAGCGAGGACAGTGGGGTGAGCGTGTTGGAAGCCGTGCAGTGCGGCTCTTAACGTTTAAACACTATTTTCCCTCACACCTCGTGTGCGGCTGTCTCTTCCTTTCTACCCATTTTATGTCCCGGCAGCTGCGCATTCACAAATGGTCAGCAGGCAGCGCCCCGCCCTGGGGAACCACTTCCTGTCCTGAGACCTGGTCTGTGGAACTCTAGCGTTGCTCACCTTCCTCTCGGCTGTGAGAATCTTCTCTATCCTTTATGGTTAACCGCTCTATGACGTTAAACTCTGGTATTTTAAGACAGCGTGGCGTTAGCTGGGGTTTGCTTACCTGGCCAACTTGCTTTCCCTGGAGTGTTGAGACCTGTTCCACTGTGTGTAACTGAACTGTTAGACTCAAACCTGCTTCTCTTTGGCTGTTTTCCATGTGTCTCTTCTGGTCTTGGGTTCTTTGCCCTACTTTCCTACCTCCTCTTAGCCTAACTAATCACTTTTTTCCCCACTGACGTGGGATTGAATCCAGGCCCCTTTTTACTCCTTGAAAACAGGGTCTAAGTTGCTGAGTTGCCCGGTGTGGGCTCAAACGTGTAACCCTCCTGCATCAGCCTCCAGAGTGCTAGAAATACAGGTGTACACCACCATGCCTACCGATCCCTTTTATTGCGTTCACTCTGCTGCCAGCTCCTGGGTGTGCCTCTGTCGGGAGCCGCGGTAGGGTTTACCTTGCAGCCTGCCTCCCTGGTACGGCCTCAGCTCTACGCGGTGCTGTCTACATCTACACGCTTCGTGCTGTTCCTTGTGATTGCTGTTTTATTTTATGCCTGTGTGGGTTTGTAAAAACAGTTCCGAGGATACATAACATGAGGATAATGCATGTTACCTACGTAGTTATAACTTCCAGCACCCTTTGTTTTTGGTGCAAACCCCAATCTGAGCTTTTTTCCCAACCCTAGAACATCCCGTCCCATGGCCCAGTGCAGGTCTGTGGGCCGCACTCCCGCCAGCTTCGCTTGTTGGAAAAGACATTTTTATCCACGTGTGAGAGTCATTGGGAGGAAAACTTGAGGCTGACTGTCAGTTTCAGTGCTGAGCACTGACATGTACAGTCGAAGGTTGGGTGTTGCTGTTTGTGTGAAAAGCACTGGACTTTAGCGTACACGGTGGCCAGGGCCAGTTGCTGCAGGCAGTTGCTTCGTGTGTTGTTTGGTTTTCTGGCACGAGGGCTGACTGTGGTCCCGACAGCGTGGCTGGAAGCAGAAGTTGTAGTCACAGGCTCTGCTCAGCGTGGGTGTCGGGGTCTTGCGCTGGCCTCTGGGTCCCCGTTACCTCTCGCCTCTTCTCCATGCCGGGTCTTCTGACCCCAGTGACCTCCTTGCAGGTCACTTGGCAGGTGCGCCCTGTGGCAGTGCCATTCAGACCTGGCCAGCTCTCAGGTCTCTTCGTGGTCGCCCACCCTCTGGGAGGGGACAGCAGCCTTGCACCGTCCCCTGGGCTCCCCTCCAGGGCCCAGGTGGAGGAGACACCTGAGCAGAGCCACCTGGCAGGGGCTGGGCCCATCCTGCAGTGCCATCGGGTCCCCTTCTCAGGGCACCCTCAAACTTGGAGACCTCCCTGGGCTGGGCTGTGACAGATGGGAGGCCACCCGGACCTCCCGGCCTGAGCCTCTGTCCTTCTCCCTGCAGGGCTCCTTGGGAGGAGGCAGGCGCTGCGGCTCACTGGAGCCCTCGGGTCCTGTTTCCCCATCCGCCAGGACTGGGCCTCGGTGCACTCGCAGGTGTGCGGACAGCAGGGCCCCTCCTGCGGCCCTTTGTGTGTGAGGGGTTGGGGAAGGTGGCCTGCCCTGGCCACCTGAGGGACCTGATGACCATCTGTCCCTCCTGGCTGGCGGTGTGGCTGAGAGGAATCCCCGGCAGGAGTGCAGTGGGCTGGCTGAAAGGGTCCGGCTGGAGCCCTGGCCACGTGCGGGACAGCGTCCTGGCTCTGCATTCAGCCAGGGACCCAGTGTGTAGGCAGCGAAGGCCCGGCAGTTCCTGCCCCTCCCCTGCCAAGTGCCCCATGTGTCCCAGGCACAGCCACGTGCTAGAAGCCACCTGCCTGGAGTGTGAGGCCACGTGTCTGGCTGACCAGGCTATCCCCTCACTGGCCCAAGCCCTGGCCTGGTGGTGTGGCCAGCAGGGCCAGGGCCAACCTGTGACCACAGACGACAGCTGAGGAGCCCACGGTGCCCATGACGGACCCCTCACAGCCCACGGTGTCCCCAGAACCAGTCCCCAGGGCCAGCCTGACTGTCCCTTCCCAGCATCCCGCAGCAGGATGGGAGACGAGGGCAGCCCCACCTACGGACACCTTAGAACCTGAGTGGCCCCTGCGTGGGGTGCCATGGGGGTCCTGGCTGGGCAGTGCGGAGGACAGGGACTGGGAGGATGGGGGCAGGGCCACCTGGCTGGGAGAGGCTCCATCTCCCTACTGTCTCCCCATCCTCCCCAGTGGCTGGGCTGCCCCTTCTGGGTCCAGCAGCTACATTGTGAGCAGCAGCGCAGGCATCCACACAGCTGCCAAGCCCTGCACAGCACAGGGCTGGGGTGGTGGACGGCAGTGCTGGGGAGGCAGCCCTGTCACAGGGGTGGCACCTGCAGCGTCCCAGGGTCCCCGCCCTGTGCTTCCTGTCTCCCCACTCCACCGTTACTGTACTTGAGACAGGGGCTTGCTAAGCTGCCCAGGATGGGCTCGAACTTGTGACTCTCCCACCTCGGCTTTCTCAGGAGCAGGGTGGGATCACATGTGCCACCAGCCACTGCTCTGTCTTCAGCAACTGGACCCTGGGTTCACCTTGGCACACAAGGGGCTGGGCAGGGAAGCACGAGGCAGAGGTGTCAGGTAGCCTTTAATAGCTCGGTGATGTGACTTCTGTTGATGCATCATAAGGCAGTGTCAGAGAGGACCAGGGAGGAGGTTTGGGGTGCAGGACCAGCAGTGACCCTGAGGGCTGAGACCCAGGTCCCCAAGCAGCAGCAACACAGGGAGGGCGCAGGTGTCTGGGCTCAGGCCACCATCTCCGTTTCACCTCCCCACGGCTCCTCCAAGCTCTCGGCCACCAGCTTCGTGTGCTGTGGAGAGAACGGGACACTGTGAGCCATGCACCCAGCTCCCCCAGTTTCCTAGCGGCTCTTACTTGGGAGAAACCACACCCCAAACGCAGCCACGGTGTCCTCCTGGTGTCCAGCCTCTGCTGCCTGCCCAGCCGGCACCAGGCCCCTCGGCCTGAGTCCCAGACACTAGCATGGTGTCTTCAGGGCTCAGAGATGGCTGGGCTCCTCTCCTGCACCCTGGGCGCCAGGCAGGTCCAGGTGACTAGGGCAGTGCAGGGCCCTCTACGGGGCTGGGTCAGGGCTGAGGGTGCCATGCCCTGTGCTGTGGCCTTGGCCTGAGGACAGGAGACGCTGGCACAGGTGGCACCCTGGTAATGTGTGTCTCCTCAGGGGGACCCTGCACCCTGTAGCCTTGTCACTCGGGCTCCGGGCCCCCATGAGCCCAATGCAGCTGTCACAGGAAGCCCGGGATGCCTCAGCTTGAGCGGCCTTCCACACGGTGACCAGAGTCCCTGTGACGCACACGAAGAGCGTAATGAGCAATTGGGCCTCTCCCAACTGAGCGGCCAGCACCGGACACCTGACTTCGCAGAGCAGTGGTGACACCAAGCTCAGCCTGGTCTGGGCCCCAGGACCCCTGGACCCCAGACCCCCGGCGTGTTTCTGGGGCTCCCCACTACTGCGTGGGGCTGTGCTGCAGGGCTGCAGGTGGGTGACGGGACCCAGCAGAGCAGCTGCTGGGCGGTGCTAGATGAGGGCCCCGCTCCCAGGAGCCAGGACGGAGTCACCGTCTCTGCAGCCATCCAGCCGAGTGGCCCAGGGACAGGCACAGAAAGGGCTCTGGGACCCCAGATCCCCTTGGCCGCCACCTCCCTGGCCAGCCGCACAGGAAACATGAGCCAGCTGGAAGTGAGCAGAGTGCAACCCAAGGTGAGCAGAGTGCAACCCAAGGGTGGCTGGCTGCAAACACACCCCCTGGGGGACCAGGGTCACCGCCAACATGGGTGGCAGGAATGGATGTATGTAGCTCATGCATAGAGAAGCAAGGGGCCCTGCACCCTGCCGTACAGGCCTGCTGTCCTCAGGGAGGGCAGAGGCACCTGAGGACCTCTGTACAGGTGCCACTCCTGGACAGGGACACACACCACCGGTCAGGGGCAGACATGCCTGGACAAAAAGCAAGGCCACCATGTGTTGTGTCAGGAACACCCCACCGCGTCCCTCTGTCATCTCTCATGATGGACTTGGTCTGCCTCCGTATGTTCTAAAGAAAGCCATGAGAGAGGGTGTGTGTCTAGGACCTGGCACCAGGACTACTAGGCTTCTGAACGAGGTCTCGCTGAGTGGACGCCCGGAGCCCACTCAGGGCTCAGCAGTCCAGCAAACGTTCCTTCCAAAACATCTCACAGTCTCAGATAAGCGAATACCTAGAAGACGTTAAGATTTGCTGTGGTTTTCACCTACACCGGGTCTGATGCTTCCTCGTCACCTGGAACAAATCTCAAGTCCTAGGCATTGGTTCGATCTTCTGGCAAACTGTGACTGCGAGTTGAGGGGGCTCTGCCACTTATGCGACCCAAACTGGGGTCCCAGCTGGGAGACCCTGGGCCCTGGGGCTGCGTCTAGGGATGGGCCTGTGGGTTTCCAGCACAGCCCGCAGGGAGCAGGACACAGATGTGAGAAACACCTCCGCTGTCCGGAAGTCTGCCGTAGTTCAATCTTGAACACTCAAGAGGAGCCACGGTGGGGTGGGGCCTTCAGGGGGTGACTGTACCACAAGGGCGCCTCCATCACGAACAGGACCCCAGGAGAGAGGGGGAGGCTCCTCAGCCTCCTCCCCAACGGGCTCTCTGCACAGCGCCGTCGGTGAACAGGACACCTTGCAAGTCGGCCCGGAAGCCAGGTGGTGAGCTAATCCTGGCCTTCCAGGCCCCACAGCTGCCAGCAACACCTTTAAATTGCTCACAACTTACCTGGTCTCAGGTACTGTTAAGGCGCCCCAGCCTGCGTGCAGACGGGGCGTGATGAGGGCCGGAGCTTGGCTGATGCCCGGCTCCTGGGCTGAGACTCCTGAACGCCTTCCTCTACGGACTTTTTCTCTAAGAGCTGCAGTGTCCCCCTTGCGCTGCCTGCTCACCGACAAATTCACCCCACACTGCCCAAGGTGATTATCCGCCTCTTTGGGCCTAGAGAGAAAAACACTTTTCCTCATTTACTTCAAGCCGCACAGAGGCTAAAGTGAGATCATTATTTTAGCCACTCCTGAAGCTCGGCGTGAAGGAGGCGGAAAAGTAACGGCTGAGCTGGAATTGCAGACACAGATGCTGGGGCGGCAGCAGGAAACCGCAGACCATCGTGGCCCCTTCATCTACCTTCGGGCACCTCTGAGAGGGCCAGGTCCTGTGCAGGCTGTCCCAAGCTGGCACAGCTGGGCCACAGAGGCAGAAAAGCACAGGCTTTACAGAGCCGAGGATGCCCGGGTAGGACTAACGGCAGCTACGCTGGAGGTGGGTTCCAGTTTTAAACCAAGGGTGAACCAGCTGCTCGGAAAGCCCCTGGCTGGCCCTGGAGCGTCATGTCCTGGCTGTGGGAAAAGCAGCTTCTAACAACACGGAGGGAACCACAGAGGGATCAGTGTCGCCCGGCAGAGGACGGGTCTCCCCCAAAGCACACGAACGACTTCAGGGAGCTGTGCTGCCCTCCCCAGGTGTGAAATTAGTTCACGACCTGCACAGAGAGGACATGGCTGCCACATCCCATCTCCCACACTCCCGATTCTTGCCTGCCTGTGGGGACGTGAGCATTTCCCACGGTGGGCCAGCGGCCTCAGGCTGGTGCCCGAGTCACCGTGTGCAGTGCAGAGGGTCTCAGTGCCCTGCAGCAGTGTGGGGACTTTCAGGTAGACCTGTCCACCCAGAGTGCAGTGACGCAGACACAAGCCCAAGGCTAGAAAATCGGTCGGGGCCGGCTAGACTCTGCCACGGTGAGTGGGCTTCGGGGCTGGGACCCAGGCCTCACAGCAGGGGCTCCCAGGATGCGTGTCAGGCTGCGTCCCAGAGGCCAACACTGCTCAGGCAGCGGCAACTGTGCCACCTTCCTCGGGAGCAAGCATGGGGCCCCAGGCTCAGGGGCATGGCATCATGTTCCAGGGCACAGCTTGGGATGCCAGCACAGAGGATCCCACCCAGGAGGGGCCCAGGGCCCACAGAGCATGGCCTTGCAGGTGGGAGCCAGCAGGGGCCCCGGGCAGCAGGAGTGTCCAGGAAGACAGGAGCAGAGGGCAGGAGAAGACGGCGAGAGCAGGTGAAGGCAAAGAACACAGGGCCTGGGGCCGAAGGGGCCGTGTGGGGTATCAGGCTAAACACAGCCGTAGGCCATGTGCAGGTGCTGCAGGCCTCGCAGGACCCTGACATGTGACACCACTGCCATTCGGGAGAGCAGGCTGTGGCCCAAAGAGGAACGGGACTGCAAAGAGGAGGCCGTGGACAGAGTCTGGGGGAGACAGGTGAGAAGCTGGGCACGGTGATGCAAGCTCACAAGCCCAGCAGGCAGAGGCCGAGGCTGGCGGACTTCCAGTTCAGGGCCAGCCTGGACTGCACAGCAAGACTCCAAATAAACAAACAAACCGGGATAGAGGGTGGAGCCTACCACAAACACCTGGCTAAAACCCGCACTTTCCTAAGCACACCCCCACACACGCACACATGCACAGTGGCAAGGTCTGGATGCCGTATAAATCACAAATGCAGGCACAAAATTCTTCACCTAACAGGAAGCCTAGAAAAGTCCATTCCTATAATCAGTTCTGGCTCACAGAGAGTTCTCCAACGATGTAAAAGAATCTAGGTTCTTCTTAAAGCAGATTTCTAAAACGAACTCATCTCAGATGGTGCCGTGTCATTGTGGTCTGGGACAGCTTCTGTGCTTCTTTAAGTACAAATTGAAAAGAGAGACACAAAGGAACTGTGGCAGAGACCCTGACTTTGGAAACCGGTCTGAGTTTTCTGGCCCCCGAGGCTCCCCCAGGACTGGGAGGTGCAAGCCGAGGCGGCTCCTGAAGACTGAGAATCAGCGCAGTTTTACAGCAGCATCTTCCAAATCTGCTCCTTTCATCGGCCCGTGCTTTACAGGCACCAGCGCCCACTGCAGCAGTTCGTCCACACCCAAGGCCACGAAGTAGCTGCACACAGGATGAGACCCCAGCAGGCCCCACCCCGAGCCCAGGATGGGACCTGGTCCTCAGGGCCTCCTGGCAAATGACACACCGTCAATGTGCCAGTGAGCCACACACTAGCTCCGGTCACAATGCCCGTCCAGCACCCGTCCTCTGTTGCTTGGAGCTGCTGTCACCGGCCCGCGGGGTGCATTGAAACATGCTTTACGCCACCAGCAGCCACTGCGACGTCAGGTGTTACGGCATTCAGAGGAGTCGTCCACGAGGTCTGTAGGAAGAAAGGGGAGCGCTCATCCCCCTCCCCAGGGCCGAAACTTTCTATCCTTCAGGGTCTCCTTTTCCAGCTATGAAACACAGTCCGTGTTAATTACTTCAGGGAACCAAAATGGAGTTTGCCGATTAATTTTTAATGTAGGACAAAAGAACATTTACAAGCAATGATGAAATAAAATTCTAACAAACGCAAAAGCATATGGCTATCATAGGACTCAGCTGTTAGGTTAAAAGCCAGCCAACCCGTCTCACCGGAAATCCACCCTGGGGTCAACACCGGCTTATCAGAGCCGAGTGACCACACGCTGGAGAGAGGTGACTCAAGGAGGTGGCACTCTTTACAGTCCTGTTTTTTTTCTTTTTTCTGTATTTTTACTCCTGAATCCCATCCTTTGAAAAGAAAACCTGAAGGCGGATGAGGGAGACTTGGGTCCCTCCTTTTATGTTAAGTGAGAAGTTGGGACCTTTCTGAAAGGGTTGTCATGCTGATGGCTTTGGGAAGTGACAGTCAAATGCACACATTCTGTGAGGTCAACTTTTTCTTGCCTCCCGGAGCTACCAGATTTAACACAGGATGACAGCAAGGTGAAACAAAGGGAGTAAAGATGGCTGGAGATTTGTTTTTCACTGTACTTTTTTTTTTTTTTTTTTTTTTTTGGTACCAGGGATTGAACTCACGACCTCGTGCTTGCCAGGCAGGCGCTTAAGCCACTGAGCTAAATCCCCGGCCAACTGTACTCTTACATAAGGCTTTTTCCTTGATCTGATCTGAACCATGTCCCCTGCCCTTGCTGTGGCAAGCAGAAACACCAAAATGACTCCCAGGATTTGGAGCATTGACTGGGATCATTCCCAAAATATCAGGCCCTGCTCTCTGGTGGTCCAGGGCTTACACGGGATAAGCAAGCAGGAAGTACAGAGGCAGAACGGCTGTCAGTAGGGGACTGCTCCATGCAGTGTGCATCATAGTGACCAGCTGTGCTCCAGTGACCAGCCATTGCTAAGAGACAGGAGCAACTGGCACAGGGACTGTTACCTGGGTAACTAGGAAACCAGAGTACACTGGCGGGGGGGGCATTTTCTGTTACACTGTCACTTACAAATGTTGTTCTAGAATATAGAAATATCCTTGCTGGCTCCATATCTGATCCTGCAGGGCACACTATTTGAATTCCGTGACCTTGATTGTAATGGAAACTTTTATGACTGCACGCCAGTGAATACTGTGTGTTTACATTAAAAAAAAAAAAAAAGACTTCCAGACCAGCTGCACAGTAAACCATTCCGATGTGCTTTTTTGACCAGACCAGGGTGCAATTTATGTAACCAGCAAGAAGGTAACATTACCAAGCCCATTCCAGCCTCCCAGCCTCGGGGCATCCAGCCAGAACAGAAAACTCTCACCTGCTCCTGCGTTTCCCTGCACGAGGAAATACACTTTGAACCCAGCAGTGTGAATAAGATGTTGGGGATCGAAGTTCCCAAGTGGAGAACGTGGTTCTAGGAGGTCCGAAGCCCAGCTTTCTGGGGATAACCCTGAGCCCCTGGTTCTGGCGCGGCGGACGGTGGCTAGCACCCGTATGTGACGGAAACTCGATTCTTCTGTATCCCATTCCCCTATCCTATCCTCCCTTCATCTCCTCTTCCCCTATTTACAGAAGCTTTGTTTCCAGAAAACCTGGCTTTCATTTTATGTTTTGTATGGATTTTCAACAAGTCCAAATAGTAAGTTTCCTGGCTGTCAGAGGCTGACATCCGATGGCTGAAATAACACCCCTAACGCCTGGCTCGGAAAAATGCCCAAGCCACACAGCCAGCTGCGAAGGAGTAATCCCACTGCCCTCCCATAGCGACACCTTCTCATTCCCCTTTGGCCGCCTGGGGCAGGCGCGGGGCTGGACCCACCTGTGCTTCCCAGGCACGGGCTGGAGGGCATCTGAGGGCGACTGGGGAGCGGGAACGGTAGCAGCAGTCATGCTGATGTGCACTGCATTCAAGAGGGGGCCAGAGATTCCCGAAGACACTGCGGTCCCCCACTGTCCCCAGCAAAGGCTGCAGCTGTGGTGGTGGGCTCCAGCCCGAGCACCGTCTCTCGTGCTCTCCAAACCAACAGAGCTGCCACTGTTTCAGGCCAGACTGAGCTGGGGCTCCTGCGGATGGACGGACGGATGGACCGGCTCTCTGGCTGGGCCTCTCTGCATTGCTTCCCACGCACCGTGAGCGCTTTCTTCTTTGAGTCATGGAAGAAGACACATAGACGGCAAAGCACAGTCTATGCCCTGCCCTGTGCAGCGCTTTCCACCTCACCACCCTGGTGGGGCCACAGAGGGCCCTCACCGGAAGTGAATGCAGGGGAGCCCGAGGGCACCTTGTGAGCCCCCGGCTCTTTGCATGCTCTCTCTCCTGCTCTGGACCCGCTCTTGGCTCTGCTCTGCCCAAGGCCACAGAAGAGGCACCAGGAGAGAGGGACAGAGGTCCCAGCCCCATTGAAGATGGGCTCCTCGTTTGCATCTGGGATGGTAACATTTTTTTTTTTTCTGGTACTGGGGATCGAACTCACAACCTTGCGCTTGCCACAGAGGCACTTACACTGTTGAGCTAAACCCCCCGCCCTTGGGATGGCAACCTTTAAAAGGGCTTGGTGCACAATCAGCACAGGCAGGCGGGTTCCTTCACAGCAGCTTAGACCAGCCTCGGGGCTGGATCCCCACCTGCAGGATCTGAATTCGGTCTTTTTGCTCCTTGTTTGCTGTTACTATTAGACAGCCAAGTTAGGCAGAAACAGTCTAGGCAGTCGGAGGAGGCTGGGCGCTGGAGGGGGTCAGCACACAGAATGAGTGCACATCAGCACTGTGCCAGAGGCCCATCTGTCAGGATAAAGCTGGAATGACCAAACCTGCATAACCCCAGGGGCAAGATAACTGCCATCACCTGGGGCAGTAACGTCCAGATAGATGTCTGTCACTGGGATGGGTGGGGACACTCTGATCCCTTCCTTCCCGAACAGTCTTTGTTCTTCCATGCACCCTGGCTCCTTGACCGCTTCCCCACTGGATCAGTGTCACCCACGCGGTTAGGCTTGTGATCTCATTAGTTGATCACAGTTTTGTCCCATGTGGTCCATACCTTGTGACTTTGCTCTGTAAAACATCTCTTGAGAAGTGGGCTTGTTGACAAACCAATTTTGGGGCCCTCCTATCTTTCAGGAGCTGTCTCTCTTTTTGTTTTGTACTGAGAACTGAATTCAGGACCTCACGCTTTCCAGGCAGGTGCTCGTGCTGCTGAGCTACACCTAGCTCAGGAGCTGGGTCTTATTATTTCCCGTTCTTTTACCTCCGTTGTTCCTTACAATTCATTCTTCAGTTTTTAGGAACACCAACTCTGGCGCCTAGCAGGCCAGGAGTTACATTTAGGTCACCTATGTCACTATGAGGAAAACAGCCAGGGTGTCGCCCAGCCCCTGCCAGGTCGGCTGCACCCACCCCACCCAGGGCGTGGAGCCCCATCACTGGCCTGAAAAGAGGCAACTGGGGAGAAGTCACCCTCTGTGCAAGAGCCCCTGGCTGACAGCACTGGGCTGGTCAGCCCCGAGACTGTTCCAGGCTAGGGCTTGCAAGACGGAAGCCCTGCAGGAGAGGGAGGCTGTGCATCCACACAGGTGAACAGAGGAACAGCAGGATGCTTTGCTGAAACAGAACGAACACACACACACACACACACACACACACACACACACACACACACACACACGCCACTAATGAAAAAGCCCTGCAAATACCAGTGGATTCCACACAAGTACGGAAGAAGGTCAGAAGGAGACTTGCAGATCGTCAGATTCAAAGGACACCGCTCTGTGCTTGGTCCTCTCCCTTTCATACGATAATAAACCAATAAGGGATGAGAGTGGGGGTGATTAATGTGCGCACACGCAAATACGCCACAGAAACTACACGCGGAGCTCAGTTCTGCCAGGCTGAACTAACGTCATTGCTCTTGTCAGAAACGGTGCTCTGATTTCTTTCAGAGCAGTCACCCAGCAGACTCGCGCTTCCAGGGGGCCCAAGAGGAGCCCCGCTCCTGCAGGAAGTCCCTGGCCAGGTGCCCTCGCCTCTGCACTCCCATGAACTCATCTCAAACCCGAAGGTGCTGGGTAGGGAGGCTCCGCCCGCTCCTGGCCGGACATGTCTGTCTCTGAAGCGGGTGGGGCTGTGGCTCTGGGGCTCTCTGTGGATGGCAGGGGACCTGCCCACCTCGGGCCAGCTGCAGCCAGGTGGAGCCCTTGCCTAGGGTGCGCCAGGCCTGGCAAAAACAAAGCAAAACTCCCTCAAACTACCTATATCCAGATACCCCAATGGCCAAGAAACTCTTCGTTAAATTCAGTCGAGAGTCCTGTGTTATTTATACCCATCTGCTGTACACACCTTGGGACAGCGAGTCCCTGGCGGGCCTGTCTGCTCCCTGGCTGGGTCCCCTGTCGTCTTCCTTAGCCAGAAGGCGCGGGGATGAGCCCGGGGCCCAGAGGGGCGAGGGCACTGGCTCCCCAGCCTGGCACGGGCGCAGCGCGGCTCTGCTCGGAGCACACCGGAACGTGTCCTGGGCCGCCAGGATGCTTCAGGGTTTCCGCACACACCGAATGGAAACACTGATTCCTGGGCCAGCGTCTCTGCCTACACTGATAAATCCCTCACAGTTCCCCCAGGAAAGGGGTGTGGAGAGTCATCCGGGAGAAGTTTAAGGCCCATGTGGATGATTAGAAATGGTTTTGCACAACATACATTAAAAAAAAACCAAAAAAACAAAAAAACAAGCAAACCCATTAGGCCCAAAGAAAAATGCAAGCAACCTGGATTTCTTCTGTCCTCCATCGAAACAGTGTTTGTCACTTGTGAGGCAGAGGGGACCCTGGAGCTGTGTTTCCGACACCTGGCCGCTCTGCTTCCCACACGCCTGTGACTAAAGCCAGACCCGCAATTAAAAACACGCCCATGGGGTTCCAGGGAGTCTGCAAAGCTTCCCTTGCGAGCCATGCGTTAGGCAGCCTGAACAAGGCGAATGGAGAGAATCTTGAGATCCATCTATTCTCCAGATCATGAATGAGAAGAAAGTTTTTTCAACATTGGCTTGGGGTAAAGAGGAAGCTTTCAGGAGTCACAGCCTTGAAAACATGGTAACCTGACAGGTGACAGCCTCCCTGCAGACGGTCTCAGCACGTGGCAGCAGGAAAACCAAACCAACGGCCTGAGACACTCAGAGAAGAAACCACTCACTTCCAGCTGCATTTCGAGAACAGGAAAACACCCAGGCTTTGGAGGGGAGAAAGGAGAGAAGAGGATGCAGTGGGAGGGAGGGCATCGTCGCGGGTCTTGGAATTGGCTTTTTCTGTCTCTTTCTCATGAGGCCTGGTCCACTCACTTTAAGTCCTTTGGAAATGGCGTCACTAAGGACATGTAGTCAAACATCCAGAAAACATGACACAGTTGATATCTAGCACTAAATCTTATTTCATGGTTATCTTGAAAAAATGCAGGAGCAGGTTAATTCAGATCCAGCCAGGCTCACAGACTTAAATCCACAGCTGGGTCGGGGGGGGAGTCCACGCAGTCTACAGTGGATCAGAAGACTTAAGTATTCCCACACCGCTCTGCGTCCCCAAGCGCCTACACGCACACCCACTGAGGATGCCGGTGGGAGCCCTGGGAGCACAGCCCCTCCGCGGGATCCTTCCGGGGAAGGCAAGGCCATCATCTCGGGACCTGCTGGGCACCGAGCATCGCGCTATGTACATTCCAGGGGCGACTTCATTTTATTTAAAATCATATGTGAAAGTGCGTCAGTGAGATGGGGCGGATGTCCCCACAGCTGTGTGAAGAGTAATTAAGACAAAGGTTACCACGCACGCAAGGCTCTGGGGTTACCCTACCCCTGGTCACATGAGCCGGTCCCCACCACTCAGCTGCGACTGGGCTCAGTCCACAGCATAAAGAGATGGTGACAGGGCCTCCAGACGGCTCAGCCACCGCAGTGGTGCCAGGAACCCAGAACTACGCTGTGCAGTGCGCTGGGGGTGCTGGGAGCAGCCTAGCCTCCTGTTACCAGTTTATTTTTCTTTTTCCTAGTTTAATTATACAAAGGTAAAATAAGAGCCCTACATGCCCGTCACTGTTAACTCACAGTCAAACCTGGTCCACCGACTGCAGCCTCCCTTCTTAGAGCGGGGCATCGGGTACCTGGTTAAGCAACCCGGATTCACCGTCTTCCATCAAGATGATGCTGGTTCCCTGGGCGGCTTCCACAGTTTGTTACACTGCTGTAAGCAAAGGACCCCTAACCTCAGCGGCTCGCACTGAGGGTGAGGACTGTGGAGGCGGATGGGTGGCCACAGCCCGGGCCTCTGTGGCACCGGCAGAGGCTGGATTGGGGCAAGCCCACTCAGGCCACAGCCTGTCTTTGTCAATATGCACTTGTTCTTTTTCATTTACAAACTACAGCTGGTTTTACGCTACACCACGGGAGAGATGAACAGCGGTGATACAGACTGTGTGGCCTTCATGCTTGAAATATTTACTGTCTGGTTTTTGAAGGAGGCACGTGCCAACTTCTGGGCTCTCACAGGGTCCGCTCACATGCTCAGTCCTGTGGCCGCTCTGTCCACCCCAGAGTCCTCCCTACTCACAAGCAAGTCATTTAAGTGGAGAGGAGGGCAAAAGCCACCATGGTCTTTTCTTTTTAACAATCAAGCCTCTAAAGAGAGGCCCCATCATTTCAGTCAGAGTCTACTGGCCACACAGGAAAACCGGGACCCTGATGCCAGGGGACCCCAGGAGGGCACAGACAAAAGAGGCTCAGGTAGGTCTATGGGGACGATCTGTGAATCTGACAACCCGAGCTGAGACCTCTCCCGTGCCCTGTTAAGTCAGGGACAGAACAGGATCGCGTTTATAGAGTTTCTCTACTCTAAAATGTGACAGCTGCACGACGCAGAGGACCGCTGGTCCACTGCACTTCGGGGGCTTGAGCACAGCCGCGTCTCCGTGCCCAGAGGCTGGGCCTCCGTCTGTGCACCCTCTGTGCACCCCACATCACCTCGAGGCTACTTGGAAGACCTGGTTCAGTGCAGCACTCGGCAGACAGCTGCCGTCCTGCACTGCTGAGGACACAGTGTCACGTGAGGTGTGTGTTTGGTGCAGACACAATTTCCCCCAAACACCTTCAATCTACTGTTGGCTGAACCTGCAGCTGTGGCGGCCATGGATGCCGGAGCCAACTGTACTCAGCGTCTGTTGCTGACTTCTGATACCTGTATTTTCATTTTGAATTCTGTACGTGCTCACCATGACACTGCTATTTATGTCCTTGGAGTCATTGTTAGTGTGAAATGATTATTTGCCATTAAGTGGCACCAAAGATTTCTTAAATCCAAATAGCTCGTTTTATGCATTCTAATTCTTAGGTGAAAGCGACAGGTTAACCAAGTGTGCTGTTCCTAGGTCTTACTTTTAAATTCATACTGCCCAGTCCATCCGTAACTGGACGTTCAGCCCAATCTCTCATCTATGTCGGTCACGTGATGTAATTATTTCATCATATCCCTGAGATCCTGCAGCACTGGACACACCAATAGAAAAACACTACTGTTTATTATATTAAACAAAAGATTCCCTAATTTTAGGATTCAATAATAATTAAAAAAGAAAGTTTAAAAAGTGTGTTTTCTTATAATGCTATGTTCCATAATTGTTTCCTAAATCTAATATGCAAATGTACCAAGCAAAAGATCATTTAAATGCTTAAAGGACTGATATTTAGTAGTATAAAAGGGTACAAAGGGATGGGGTTTTGACACTAACCATGTTCATTTAATTAATGACTTACTTCTTCAACAAATCTAGCTTGTGCACCATCTGGAATCATTCTGTCTAGGGAAGCTCCTAGTCTGGTGTTAACCAACAAATTATCTTTGACTTCAGTGAAACAAATAGCAAAACCTGTCTAAAAAAATCAATTACTTTATTGTAGCAAAATATACGTCACACAGTTTGCCCCCTGAACCACTTCGCAGGGAGCACCCCAGGGTGCCAAACGCATTCCCCTGGTTCTGCACACAGCAGCCTGGGGCTGCCCTCCGCCTGGTGTCCATGCCTCCCTGCACCGGCACCCCCCTCACTGTCCCACGGCAGCACCAGGCGGATCCCCCAAAACCTCCCCCACCTTTCACTCCCCTCTTTAAGGCTGTGCCCATCCCCAGGTCACCAGTTGCTCGAGGTCATCAATCCACTGTTTTCTCCCAGGAATAAGGGAGCTGAAGAGCCACGCTGAGATGGTCTGTACCAAGCAAACCTTTTCATGGCCGCTGTGTCCACACATGCAGGCTAGGCCAGCCTGTTAACATCTGACCTAACAGTGTGGTCTTTTAGTGTCCTAGGACACCTGAGGCATTTGTCTGGCAAGGAAGAACTACTGTCTGTGTGTCTGTCCTCAAGGCCCTGTAACTGTTAACCTATTCCCCAGCCTCAGGCTGGAATTCTTAGCACCTTAGCTATCTTAATATAAACATGTATACATATGTATCTTCCCACCATATGCATTCTTACTCTCAGTTTTTGGGGGGTAAAGGGAGTTAAGACAGGGTCTCCTCGTGTAGTCCAGGTTGGTCCTGAACACACCCTGTAGCCCAGGCTGACCTGGAACTCACAGTGACCCTCCTGCCTAGGCCTCCCGAGTGCTGAGGTTATAGGCGTGCACCACCGCGCCAGGCTGCATGTACAGTCTGAAGCATCTGGAAGTTTCCAGAGTCACTGATGACAGGGAATGTTCCTTTGTGAGTACAGCACAGTGGGTTTCTGTGACATATGTGGCCAGCCTCAGCCTGCCGTTCTACGGCACCGTCGGCCAGGGCCCTCCCTGCGGACCGGACCTGTGCTCTGCAACACAGGGGATGAGAAAAGCAGATTTATGTTGTGACCTGTGCAGTGGTTCTCAGTCCCTGCCACTCACCAGTCTAACAGGCAAGGGCTCACCAGCTCCCCAGATGCGTTTTCTTCCCCAGATCCCAGCAAAGCACATGACTCGTTTCCGCTTTCGCCAGCCGATCTATTTTAAGACTCCTTTTTTTGTCCAAGGACATCACTTGTCATTTATCTAATACACTGGCTTCTCAACTATGAATGAGTTAACAAAATCTGTCTGATGGAGCAGAGATGAACTAAGTGTCAGCAGGGCCCGGCCTGGTGCTGAGCGGGGCATTGCCCAGGGATCTGGGCTCCTGGGAGACGGACACAGGGCCCAGCACAGTCACCCTGTGGCTCAGCGGTTGTAACTGCAAAGCACTGGGGAAGTGTAGGATCCTGCCCGACCAGAGCGACCTGGGGCGGGTGTGTGTGTGTGTGTGTGTGTGTGTGTGTGTGTGTGTGTGCCTGGGAGCGTGGATCACCTGCACAGAAGGGCATGTCTGTCCACTGGGGAGAAGCTGCCAGTGGGGAGAGTTCCCCGCGGAGCTTGACCGCCCGAGCCCGATGGCTCTGCCAAGTCCCCGACCAGGCATAGTTGGGAGTGGTGCTGGCCAGGTCTGTGCCTTCGCTGTGCTGCCACGGCCCAGCTGTGCCAGGACACAGCTCTCTATCCTGATCTGGTGTCGGGCTACCACTGTGTCCCGCCATTCTTCACTGGGTCCCTCAGTGCCCCCTCTGCCCTGGGCACCCCAGGGCCTACACACTAGTCTCCTGCCTCTCTCTGTCCTCGCCCCTTCAGACATAGGAGGCCACGCTGCTGGCTTGGGGCAGGGAAGCCCATGGCATCCCAAGAGCAGCACACTCACACACCTTCCCGAGGCCTTCAGGCCTGGACCTAACTCTGGACCTCTCCACAGACCATCCCCTCCCTGTGGCCATGCGCCTGGCATTGCCTGTCTTTGGGGCTAATGCTTTATTTGGACTCAAAATTTCATTCCTTTTTCTTTCTAACTGAGAGACATGAGGCTTTGGAGTGGCGTAGATCTCCAGGAAGATGCCGCAGGCAGGGCTGTGGCCCCCGCACACCCCAGGCTGCACATTTTACCCAGAGCAGGCGCAGCCTCACAGAGGCTGTGAGATCTTACACTCATTCATCGTTAAAAGTCACTATGCAAAACAAGAAAAAAAAGTCACTATTCCAGAACCACGACTGAGTGCGCAGAGGCAGGGAAGGAAAAGTTCACGAGCTCTGGCAAATGCTGGGGAAATCATTACAGAGCAGGCAGACACACAGCCACAGGGCTGGGCGGGGCAGGCATGAGGACTCCCAGTCATCGTTCCCACGAGAGCCAGGCTTGTCCGCTGGCACTGACCAGGTCTCCAGCCCAACGGAGCGCCAGGTGGGGCTGGCCATGGGGCCATCAAGGCCTGGTCCCGCACCCGACCCCCTGGGCTGTGACCAGCACTCTCGGACCTCTCAGTCCTTCCTGGTTTCTGAGAGGACGACAGGTCTTCCAACGGAAGTTCTGCTGGGTGCTTGGGTGGCCGCTGCTCCTGACCCACATGTGCTCAGGGGTGGGCAAGGCTGGCTGCCCAGGGGCCGCATCACAGGTGCTGTCCTGGGAGACCGTGTCCTTGTGCTCTGGGCCACCGAGTTACCAAATGGTTCCTGGATAAGACGCCTTTCTATTTTTAACTGGATTTTCAAATGACTGGGGAGTGAATAAATCACCCTGAAGAGGAAGGAAAGGGCACTCGAGGGTGATATTTACTGTCTCCACTTCTTCCTAAAGGTCTTGAACAACTGGAGCCTCAGCATCTGAAAATGCCCTTTGCAAAGTAAACACTTTCATGATTCCCAGTCTACCTCTCACCTTTAAGGCTATCTAATGAGTCTGCATATTTAGAAACAGCAGTTTCCCACCTGACACGTGGGAAAGCTGTGAGCTTCCACGGTCCTGGCTGGCCCAGCGCCCCTCCTCCTCCTCTACAGCTCCAGGCTCCTGGACCAGCACCCATAGGTGCCAAAAGGTCCTGTTGGGGGCCTCCCACAGCTCGGACCCAGCTTTCATTTATAAGACGCGGAGCCTCATAAATGAAATGTTTGGAGCCTGGCCACGTCTGCAGTGCTCACCTGACACAACAGGGACCAGCACTGGTCACCTTCCCGTGACGGGGACAAAACCCGCAACGGCTGCAGCTTGAAGGAGAGAGGCGCTGGGGCTCTCAGTTCCAGGCCGTGGTCACTGCTTCCAAAGCAGGGACCCATGGTGGAAGAGTCCAGTGCAGCTGCTCACCCCGTGGCAGCCAGGAAGTGGCCTCCCGGGTCACGACCCCAGCCACCACCTCCCAGCAAGCCACAGCTGGCCAGCATGTCTAGTTCTGAACGCACCATGGACAAATCCCTGATGCAGTCACCTTCCACACACACACACACACACACACACACACACACACACACACACACGTAGACTTTGGAGGACATGTGAAATCCAGCAGTAGCAGGACCAACCTTCACCATGAGTGTGAACTGGGACAAGGAGTCTGCAGGAGCAACAGGAGTTTTTCCAGTGCAGGCCCTGACCCCCACCTGAGACTCGGGGACCACAGCCTTCAGGGTGCACGGCCCAGGCGTGTGCACAGAAGCTTTTACTTAAAGGGCATGGCCTGGTTCCAACCTGTCAGAGGACCTGTGCTGAAGAGCCGCTGCTGGAATCCACACTGGATGGGACGGCTACGCATATCCGGGGACGGGCTGCCGTCCATTTCACACAGCAGCAGTGACAGAGTCCAGGCCAGGCCAGCTATGAGGCAGATTTATTCTTGGACGTTTCCAGCACCTGCATTTGTGACCCGGGCTCGGAAACCACCCAGGGACTCAAGGCTCTGCTGTGGGAGCTGGACTTGGGCTGCCTTGGCTGCTTCCAGAAGGGTGGGAGCAAACGGGCCCTGTGAAGGGGGCTCAGCAAGGGAACTGAAGACCCAGCCAGTGCCTTGGGTTTCCAGGAAGCTCAAAGCTGGGGGAACTTCTAGCCCCCAGGGCAGCATGGCCCAGTGGGGATGGGATGAAAAAACGTCTCTCTGATAGCAGCAGAACAAGGGTCCAGGGCAGGCACGTGCGAGAGGCAGCTGCCCGTGCCCCTTGCCCCAACCTCTGATCCTTGAATGACGAGTGTAAAGGGGAGAAAGCCCGTGCAGCCAGGCCCTGGCACCCAGGGGTCCTGAGCTCGAGGGTGGAGCTGCTTGCCACACGCAAGGCCCTGGGCGACATCCCCAGTCCTGCAGAAGGAAAGCAGCCACTTTCAGGCCATAATCCATAAATGAGAAAGACTGTAAAAATACGATGCACATTTTGATGCCCACTGACTACAAACTCCCAGATATGCTTCTGAAGAGAACCTGTGAAGGTGGGTGTGGTTTGTGGATGAGGGAAGCCCTGACCTCCCCAAAAGGGCTTTCTGTCACCTGGGAAGCCGGTGCTGGGGCTGGAGGTAGGACAGAGCTGTGCCTTTCCTCTGGAAGGGAGAAGGACCCCTGTGCAACCATAGACAGCCAGGAGGACCCGGCAGACTCCAGGAAAGTACCCTGGGCACAGGGAACACCTGCCATCACTCCCATGCCCCTCTTGCAGTGTCCCCCGATCTTACTGGAGAGGGGCACAAAGGATCTGTCAACCCCTCGGGGTCTCTTGTTACCACCTGGTCTCTACACTGCTCCTGTGGCCTCAGAGCTCATGTGTGAAATACACTAAATGTCAAATTTTACTCTGAAAACTTCATCGGATGTTTACTTTTTTATTCCTGAAAAAAAGTGTATGAATGTTGGGGCTGGAGATTTAGCTCAGCGGCATAAGCACCTTCCTGGCAAGCATGAGGTTGTGAGTTCAATCCCTGTTACCAAAAAAAAAAAAAAAAAAGTGTATGAATGTTTATGAAAAAAATAAAGGTGAGTATGTGGAGAACCTGTGTGTCCACGAGCAGCTGAGGACAGATATGGGGGCCTTTCCTCTGAGGGGGGACTTCACACCTTCTTTACACGCATTCACATGTATGCGCAGAAAAGCACACGGCTGACACGGAGCTCCCCCCCAGCGGAGTCCTGTTGACTTTTAGGAGCTAATACACGTGTGGGATCAGAACATCCACCTCATAGGTGGGGACAGAAGTCTTCACCCCTCTGCCCAGAGTGCCCACCTGAGCCCTGGCAAGAAAAACAGACCATCCTGCCAGCAGCCGCCATTCTCTTCGCTTCCCTCCTGTACTGGGCAATTTCACTCAAAGGAGGGCATCTTGTTCTTTACATAAAACAGTCAGCGCATGTGTGCATCCCACACACACAAGCACACCAGCAAAGGCCTTTAAAAAAAGCAGGGTGGTAAAATGTTAATACATGGGTACACTGGAACTTATTTAATGAGTCTCTTACTGAGGAATTCAATTGTCTCCCAGTTTCTGTCGAAGGCACCGCGTTTGGTCTGCTGCAGATGTGAGGCTCTCTGTGCGGTGCAGTCACTTACATTTGGATTCACGTGCATTCTAGAAAGGCTGAACCAATTCACGCCTCTGCCAGCAGCGTATGAAGGAACACACATTCCCGTGGCCCATGCCAGAAGGTCCTCAGCCACGTTTGTCAACAGAATGGGAAAATTCGGCTGTCATGACCTAGACCTAAAATGTCCCCCCAAAGTCTGGTGCTAGGAGGTGGGGTCAGGTCACTGGGGTGTGACCTGGAAGGTGTGTTCCTGCTCCCCTGGCTCCACCCTTCTCTCTCTGCTTCCTGGCTGCAGGAGGGTGAGCAGCTGCCCTCGGCCTCCAGGACCTCCCACCATGTGCGTCTGCCTTGGAGCCAGTGACCACGGACTGGACCCACTAGAAACCGAGTCGAATAAATTTCTCCTTTAAGCTGTGAGTCTTGGGCACTGTGTCCCCCTAGCAGGAAAGTGATAAGACGGTGGGATTTCACTGGTGCTGGAGCTTACACTTCCTTAACTGAGTAAGAGTGGGCATCTCTCCATTTGTTAGCTTTTAATTAATGGACTGTCATTTTCCATGAGTTTGTGGAAATGTTTTGCATTAAAGATATTAACCCTTTGTCAGACATGCAAATATTTTTCCAGCTTGCCCAATTTATCTTTTGAGTTTTTTTATTTATCATATAGAAGTTTTACATTTTCATGTATTTTATTTTGTCAGTACTTTTCTTTAAGATTTTAGGAGGTTTTGTCCTGACTGGGAAGGCATTTCACACGGAAAGATATCTCTGAGTTTTTTAAAATAGCTTTTAAAAAATTATTTACATTTTTATATTGAGGCTCAACTATCTGAGCATGGGATTGGTGGAAAACAATGCATAGGTAAAGTGAGAAAGTGTCATGAGTGTTTGTCAGTCATCAAACCAGGGAACAATCAATCTTCTTTCCCCCACTGACACAAAATGTCACTGTTACAATCACTAAACCCCATTTTTATTTGGGTCCATTTAGGGACTTTGCTCCATTCCACTGATCTGTCCATTTCTTCTCCAATTCAAAATGCACTTAATTATTATATTATTCAGAACACATTTTAATGTCAGGCAGAGCTCGTGACCCTAATTTTCTTCTTTTTCAGAAGTGTCCTTGCTATTCTCAAATGTTTATTTCTATCTGAATTGACATTGGGTTTTCACAAGACTAAATTTTTTGATCCTGGGAAAGTTAAAAAAAACCCTCTATGTAGATTATCCACATTCACGAGCCATCTCTTTAGGTTTACATTGGGTTTCTTCTGTAAATGAGATTTTTATTCTTCAATAACATCTTACACTTGATCTTAGCCAAAAGGCAGAGAAGCAATCAATAACATTTTAAACTGGTCCTTACTTCTTATGAAAGGAAGCAAATTATTTTACGTAAGCTTTGTAGCATGCCGTCCTGCCGCACTGCCCTGCTGTCTCTGATAACTGACCTCACCCGAGATCCTCCTAATTCTAAGTGATGGTGCACTAGCTCCCCACTGACGTGAAGGTCTCAGTTCCTGCTCTCATGTGCCTCCTTGGCCAGCATCTTGGGAACAAAGCTGACTCAGTGGCGGCCTGGGCTGTGAACGCTTCTGCTTCCAGCGTTCACAGCAGAGCTTTGTTTCTCCTCTCACCAACCATGTGACAAACAGGAACACAGCTTGGGCGAGGTGATGGGGTCTCCCTCTTTCCTATCCTCGTCCTGCCAGCTCTCTCCCGGGTGACCCCGCCTAGGGAGCGGCACACTTGGACACAGAGGTCTCTCCCCTCTGGGGGGTGGTGTCAGCCTGGGTCTTTCTGCCTGATTTTCCCTCCCAGCTCCTTGGGCACCAGGAGAAAAATTCTTATGCAAAGTGGTTTGGAGGCTGAAGGGACTGCAGGGCAAGGGACCCAGAGCTGAGAGAGACACCACTTTCCTGCGTCCCTCCTTACTTCAATTCCTAGGTCTCCCTGGAGACGAGCCACTCTGGGGGGCCAGGACTCTGCCCCTCCACGCCTGTGCTCTCCGCAGGCAGAGAACTCACCAAGGGGATCCCCGGGTGCCTGCCCCTTGGCAGGTCTCTCTCCTCCCCTCCCCCAACTGGCATAATGTAGGACTCATTGAGAAGCACTTTCTCCTTTCATGGCAATTTCTGCTGCTTCTCCTCATGTGTTTTCATTCCTCCTTGTGCTCTGCAAGACATCACCTAGGATTTTATTATGCAGTCTCCTCCCTGACGTTTCTGCAGGGTGGAATTGGAGATGAGGCAGCTGCCTGGTGATTCCTAGACCTCCGTCTTGTTCTTTTGCTGGAGCCTCGCTCTGTTATTTATTACCCCTGCTTGAATATTTCTGTCTGCTGAGTGCGGTCCTTTCAACCAGTTTGCTGCTCATGTGGTTAGCGTCTCGGTTTGGTTGTGGCATCCTAAATGGATCTTCCATATTTATTTACATTGGTAATAAACACAGTGTGGAGAAAAATGTCGACAGCTGTCCCTGGGAATTGTTCCTGTCATTTAGTAAAGAAACACTGGACATTCCCCTCTCTTACCTGCTGCTTCAGGGCCTCCAGAGACTCAAACTCCAGCCTGGCCAGCTTCACCTGGATGTGGCGTGGCTTATCCGGTATGGCAAAAGCAACTATGAACTTCAGAGCCAGGAGCGCATGCTGCAAGAAAAGGAACAGGAGTTGGCGTGGCACTCGCACACTGAACCCTAAGGACCAGAGTCCTTTTAGTCCAGCTCAGCACCTGCTGATGGCCGAGCAGCCTGCAGGCCACCCACTGCGGTCCCGTCACTAACTGCTGGCTGACTTCATTCTTTTGAAAAGTCAGTTAGCGCCATCACTTGATACCAGAACACTCTCAGTGTTTTACAGAAAAATGAAGGTTATTCCAAAGTGCCACGCGACGTCTGTCCCTCTCTATGCCTGAGCTGACAGAGCGCCAGGCAGAGCCGCACCACCTCTGCCCAGGACCTGCACTGGGCCACACCACGGGGTCGGCCATGTCTGCCAGGAACCGCCGGGACCCTGCGCACCCCGGAGAATCTCAAGATGCGCTGTCATCCTGATGAGAGGATGACAGCTGCTTGTCACCTCACCCCACCGGTTCCACCTAGAGCAGGGCAGGGGCGCAGATTCAAACCCACAGCTTTGCCAGGTGTGCTACCACACACACCTGGCCAAGACGCTCCTCCTCCCCGACACCAGCCGCGTAACGAGGAAGCTTCCTATAACACAACCAGGCACGGTCTATCCTAGAGGCAGCAGCACTGCTAGGATTGGGACCCTGCCCTGCAGACAGACGGCCTCCCCTGGGGCTGCTCCTCCAAGATGGCGCCACCTTGCCATCTGTGGTCGGCATCCACGGACACTGTGAGAGCAGGGATCACGACTCGGGCAAAGCCGCGGGCTGCTTTGTGGTCCTGGGGGTTGAGCCCAGGTACAAGCTCAATTTTGAGCCTCCTGCTTCAGCCTCCCAGAGTGCTAGGATTACAACTGTGTGTGGTACCACACCTGGCAAAGCTGTAAACTTTTATAAGAATAAAAAAGTCATTAAGAAAATCAGCGAGGGATAGTGGAGACTACAAGAGATGTCACATTGAATTTCTGACAGAAAAAAGAGACAGTTGGAAAATTAATTGAATTCCTTATTGTAATATTTTTAAAAGGAGGATAATAATAAGGGAGTGTTTCCCAGAGAGGCATGGGACGGGGATCAGCACTCCACCAGGAAGAGCATAGTTCAACAGAAGACGAGGCCGGGCAGGGCCTGGCGCTTACGGGAGGCCTGGAGTGGGCCTGAGCCAGCAGGCTTCAGTCAGAGTGAGGGCATGGCCAAGGGCAGCCTGGAAAGAGTCACCCTCAGGGCCCACAGGAGGAACGCAACACGGGCTGGGTGTGGTGGCAAATGCCTGTAATCTCAGCAACTGGGAGGCTGAGACAGGAAGATTGCTGCAGGTTCAAGGCACCATGGGATATGTGAGCCCAAGGCCAGCCTGAACTGCATAGTGAGACCCTGTCTAAAAACAAACAGGAGAAAAAGAGACACATCACGGGTCAGATGCCATCATATGTCACACCTCTGAACTGCATGAACGGAATGAGTATGAACCTGACCACAAAGAATAGATACAAGACCAAGAAAACATTAAATTATGCCATTGTCTGATTCTACTAGAGTACAGCCACAGTGCTAAGTAAGCGAATCTCTTCAGGGGATACAGCAGACAGGAAATAAGGTAGTGGATGAAATGGAATCTTCCAATTTTTCAGAAACCAGGTGGCCTCAGATTGCTGGAGGCCCATCAAGGCCAAGTCGCTGCCCCCATCCTCCTCTGGTAAGAACAGGTGTGCCTTCCCCTACCTCAGTGTCTTGGTGAGAATTAACAAAACCCAGCAAAGTGAGGACAGCGCTGCTTCCCTCGGTGTCAAATCCTGCTCGGGGGAGAGCTGGCGACACAGGGCTGAAGACGCTGCACAGACCTTGGGGCCGGTCTCCGTGTGAACTGTGCATAAAGCTCTCAGGAGCTGAGAAAACTTGGCGCTGGCTTGGTGATATTAATCTAAACAGGAGGCCACCTTAATGGGCCCAAACACACACTGCAATATTCTTTTGAGTAATTCCCTATAGTTTACTTTCCCCAAAATATGACATATTTACAATGGTTTTCTTTGGATGGTGGCATTAGAGGGAGTCCCTTTCCTAGTGGACTTTAGTGGCCACACATTCCTTTCACACAGCAGGGGAGCAGCAGGTAGAAAAGAACACAGGAACTCCTCACAGAGCAAATGAATTATACATACTCCGCAGGTCTCTAACTCCACCTGATCACGGCTGTCTGCGAGCCCAGCAAACAGAACCCAGCAGAAAATGTGCTGCTCAGAGAATCCAGCTTCTCACCTACAGTCCAGGAACACAAACTGCTGTGGAGAGAGGCCGTTCTGTACACAACACCAGCAGCTGAAGAGCGAGATGGTGGCCCAGCCACAGCCTTAACACTAACCCTAATCCTGAACCCTAACCTTAAAGCCAAAACGCTAACCCTAAAGCCCCAACCCTAACTCACCTCTTCCCTACCTCACCTCAATGGTCATACTTGTCCCAGATTCCACCTGGAATCGGGGAGTTTCTGGAATCGGGCAGTTACGCGTATTTATTTCAGCACACATCGCTTTAAAAAGTGGAAACGATATTAACCACTCCCAGGCATGGGGTTATCAATTTAATGAGTTGTAGCAGCCAACTTCCTCTTGTCCACCTCCTCTCAGCCTGGGCAAGAGTCACACTGCATTCTTGGGGTTGGGACTGGGGCTGGGGCGAGAAAGACAACACAGCAGACCCACGCAGCTTCAGCAGGAAGGAAACAGCTTTGAGGAGAGGAGGTAGAGAAGCAGGAAGAACCCAAAGTTGCCTCCAGAACTGGGGAAGGATGATCAAGACCTCTTCTGCACCATCTGTTTCTGACTGGTTTCTTTCACCCATGATCCAGAACCCAAGTCACTGTGATGGACTAAGCAAGTCTCATGGTCTAGCCTGGAAGCCTAAATAACATATATAGCACTGGGTTTCAAAGATCCATTTTTAAAAATGCTTGTATTTCCCATGCAGTCACCCAATCTCAAGGCTGGAAACTGCTTAATGTTAACTGATCAAAGAAAAAAAATTATGAGAAATATTTTGCTGTTTTGATTTGTTTATTTAAAGAAAACCCTAAGATGAAACAAATCACTCATGTTTGAAGAAAAACATACTCAAAATGACAACAGGAGATATTCTGTAGGCTAAGACTGTGACTGTTCACCAACAATCTTCTATTAAAGTACAACTGACAAAATCATATCTGAAACAAAATAGAAAATAAACTGGGGTGTGTGCATGTGGGCATGGAAATGGGCAGACTTTAAAAACTAACAAACACAAGGAGGTCGGCTCCCCACTATAACTCGCATTGCGCAGTGAATACAGCAAGCTCTACCGGGAGAGGAGAAAAGAACGGGACCCCAGAAGAAGGCACCTGTGCCCAACGCCTTCCACTGCCAGGGGCCAAGGGCTGCCCGCCTCCGGCAGCCCACTGCACACCTTTGGTCACCGCAGGGCTGTCAAGCCCTGGGACTTTCGTGCCAAGCACAGTGAGCAGAACCACTTTATTTTGTGAAAACTAGAAACTATGTGATGTGACAGCTGGAGAACCTGTATGTTGCAGTGATATGTCACCAACCCTATCACTTCTGAAATTGAAAATGCAAACGGGAGTTGAGCACTCAGGCTTCTGAAAAGCCAGTTCGAGGCTCACAGTGCCATGTCCACTGCATTACTTCTTCCCACTCAAAGCCCAGCCTCAACTGGACACAAGAAATGCCTTCAAAATGTATCCTCTGCCAATTCTCAAGTTACAAATCAGATACCAATTTATAAAAAGGACTAATGAAGCACAGATTGAGAAAATTACTATGGAATGACTTTTAAGAAAACGATTCCAGGGATTTCCAGTTTACGGTGGTGGATCAAGCACCTACATCTACTGCTCACCCAACCCAAAGGTTCCCGGAAACAACAGAAATATATGTTCTAAAAGGAAGGTGATGGCGTGGCCAGTGAAGCTGCCAGAACTGCGGACAGGACCAGTGGTGATCAGGTTTCCTGACACAGCAGCAGGCCCCCTCCACAGGAGCCCCGAGAGAGGCCAATGCCAAGTTTGATGCCACACAAAGAAAGTCCTGGGCTGTGGGGCCAGTGCCACAGTGTGTGCATGAAGGAGCAGCTTCCAGAGACTCGGGGGCCGTGCGCTTGGGAAACGTAGTACCTGGGTGGGGACACCCCACGGGAGATTGGCAGACTGGATCAGGCAGAAGAATACGCAAACCTGGAGAGAGGTTGTTTGAAATTCTTGGCACATAGGGATGGAACAAAATGAAACCAAAAAGAAACAATAACAAATAAAGCTGGACAGGACACCGTCAACTGGATGCATTCTAGAAGAGAGAGAAAAGGGAACACAGCTTATGTGAGGAAGTAAGAGTTGAAACTTCTGAAATCTGAGGAAGAAAAGATGTTTAAATTCAAGCACCTAGCAGACTCGCAGCCAGGATGAACCCCAAGCGGTCCCTGTGAGGACACACTGTAATCCGGCTGTGGAAAGTCAAAGATGATTCTTGAAATTAGCAAGAGAAAAGCGATTTGTCATGTACTGGGGGCTTCCGAAGACCATCAGCAGACTTCTCAAGAGAAACACTAGGTCCAGAAGGGAACAAATGACATAATCAAAGTGGCAAGAAAAACTGCCAGCCAAGAATACCATACAGTGGACCCTCGAGTTACCACCGACCTGACATAGGAACAATTTGGGTTATGACTGGAATTTTGGTTTTAGCTTAAAGCCAAAGTCTTTAGTTATTACCTGATTGCCTGCCATTTGTGCTTCCACATGCACTCAGGCAGAGGTTCAACCCTTAAGAGTCTGGAAGGAACATGACAGCACCCTTTCCTGTGTGGGTGTAACTGAGAGACCCTGGGCCAGCGTCTCCCTCGGGACCCTGAGACCTGCCTGCGCACCGCAGAGACTCGAAGGCCGGGCAGAGGAGCCCGGGCCTGCAGCCGGCAGCCAGGGAACAGCCAGCCCTCGGGAACAGGCTGCGCTTGTGAGTAAAGGGTCCACCGTGTCTGGAAAAGCTGCCCTTCAAGAGGCAGAAGAAATAATGACCTTTCCAGGTAAGCAACAGCCACTGCCACCTGACCTGGGTCATAAGAAATGCTACAGAGGGTCCTTCAGGTTGAAATTCAAGGACACCAGGCAATAGCATTAAAGCATATGAAAAATACAGCTATCCTGTAAAATCTTGCAATAATACAAATAACTTAATTTTGGTATGGAACGTCATAGGTAAAAGGACAAAGACAATGGTAATAGCAATACTAAAAAATGCAATCTGTGATATTTGCGGTATTAAGCGGAAAGGGGGGAGAGGAAAGGGGTCGAGGCTGTTATAACTCTAGTTAACCCCCATGGTGATCACAAAGAAAACATCCATGAAAGACACAAAAAGTGAGGAAAAACATCAAAACAAGTCACTTCAAAAAATCTACAAAATACAATGGAAGACAACAAAAGAACAATTACAAGATACACAGAACACAGCAAGCAAAATAGCGATAGTAAGCCTGCTCAATTCCACCGTGAGACATCACGGCCGATAGATTTTAGTATATGTGCTGCTGAAGGGAGCACTACTGATGGATTTTTAAAAGGCTGAACTCATGTTACACCCTGGGATACTTTTATGATGCAACTGAAACAATGGAAAAAGATACTGCATGCAAATGGTAGGCGAGAGAAAGAAAGGTGATCCTATACACCTTAGAGAAAACAGTCTAAGTCAAACATCACAACAGACAGAGACATTATGTAAGGATAAGATGATCAACTCAACAAGAAGACAGCCAAGCTCTAAACATGTGTGTACCTAACATCAGCGTGTCCAAATATGTGAGGCAAAGACCAACAGAATTAAAGGAAGAAACATATGGTAGTAAAACAGCTGGAGATTTCAGTATCCAGACCCAGGACCAGTACAGAAACAGAGGATTTAGCCAACTCCACAGACCTAACATAGACTGAATATTCTACTCAGTAACAGCAGATAAACATTTTTCCCAAGTCCAGTGAAATGTCCTCCAGGAAGGAATGCAGGTCCAGCTCCTAAATAAGTCCATACAAATTTAACAAGAGGGAAATCAAATCCAGTATGTATTCCAACCATGATGAAACAGCAGCAGAAACCCAAAGCAAGAGAAAAACTGAAACATTCACAGTGGAACTTAAATACCATACTTGAATAATCAAGTGGTCAAAGAAGAAATCAAACCTAACATTCACAGAAGGCAAGAACTAATAAAGATTAGAAGAGAAATGAACAGAGGGCAGGAAAACAATAGAATAAAATCGAAAGAGTTATTTTGGGAAATGATCAACAAAGTTGGTAAACACTTAGCCAGACTAATGATAAAGAGGAGACTTAGACGCCAAAAATCAGACAGGAAGGTTACACCTGATGCCACACAAGGACTATGACACTACTGTCAACAGTTACACACTCAGCAAACCGGATAATCTAGAAATGGATAAATTCCTGGAAACATTCAACCTACTAGGATTGCATCATGAAAAAAAAAATGAACAGAATCGTCTAAGAGACTAAATCAATAATCAAAAACCTCTCAACAAAGCAAAACCCAGGACCAGATGGCTTCATAGATGAATTCTACAAAACATTACAAACTCTTCCAAAAAACAAAAAAAGAGAAGGAAACACTTCCAAAACCATTTTACAAAGCCAACATTACCACAATAGCAAAAGCAGACAAAGCGGATACAAGGAAATTACAGACCAATATCCCTGATCAAAACAGATGCTAGCAAACCGAATTCAGCCGCACAGTGGCAGGACTGCACACTGTGACCAATGGGACTTTAGTTCTGGAATGCAAAGGAATAGCACGAAAATCAACCAGTTTACTATGACACTATGTTAACAGAATGAAAGATGAAAACTTTATGATCATTTGCATTGATGCAAAAAAGGTATAATAATAAAATTTAGTCCTCTATCACAATAAAATGCGAAATATATGACCTCAGCCTAATGAAGCCCACATAAAAACACCCCAGAGCCAATGTTGCACACTCAGGGGCGCAAAGCTCCCGGAACGCCCACTCTTGCTGCTTCTACTCAACACGGCACAGAAAGTCCCGGCCAGAAAAATTTAGGCAAGGAAAAGAAATAAAAGGCATCGGAACTGGAAAAGAAGTAGCAAAATTATCTCTGCCTGCATAACCTCATCTTCAATGGAAAGCCCTGACTCTGTGTGGACACACATGTACAGACACACACAGAAACTCAAATGAATTCAATACATTTGCAAGACATACAATCACGCAAACACAAGTTGCATCTCTATACAGTAACAATGAATGACCTGAAAAAGAACACCTAGCAATGGTGCCATTTACAGTAGTGTGAAATATTTACAATGCATTTAGCCAAGAAGGTAAAAGACCTTCACTGAGACTATAAAACGGTGATGCAAGGAATGAAAGCCAAACACAGACAGCCTCTCTCTGTGCCCTGCAAGACTCAACACCGCCAGGACCACACAGCTCCAGCTGCCTACAGAGCCCACGCGACCCCCCCCAGGCCTCTTCCCTCCCTGCAGTGGGGCAGTGGCACACCTCACAGGGAACACTGGAGGCTGGGCAGCCCACCATCTCTGTTACCACTCAGCCCTGCCGCTCCACGCCAGGTGACCGGAGCTGAGCACAGGGCCACGGCCGCGCCAGCTCACTGGGCAGGGTGAAGCCGTCCTTCCGCTGGAATCTGCAACCCTGTGGTGGGCCAGCTCAAAGCAGCACGGAGAACTCACTGTTTAATCAGCTCACATGAACACAGTCGAGAAGAGAAAGCGTCACACAATTTATTTCCACAATGTAACAGACACAAAGCATCTCGGGGCTTACAGGGAGCCTCCCACAGGGACACCCGGTGCCAGCCCTCGGTGGGCGTGCTGAGAGTCACTGTGGCCAGCAGCCTGGGACCCAGTGTGTCACACTCCCACCCAGCCCCATGGCCAGTGCACCGAGGACACATACAGAACACAAGGACGGGGACTCACCGCTCTCACAGGGAACCTGGCCTCGGGGCTCTCTGCGTGGACCATTTCCGAGGGAGCGACTGAGCAAGGACTTGGGCTTAAATAGGTTAATGAGAAGCTGGAAATAAAAGCAGCCTGTGAGAAAGTTCAAGCAGATGCTGGGGGAGTCAACACTGGGGTAGAGACGAGAGTCACTGACTCCCATCCCAGCACTCTGAGGCTGAGGCAGGAGGATTGCTGCAAGTTCAAGGTCTGGACTAGGTAGTGAGTTCAAGGCCAACCTGACTACACCGTGAGACCCTGTTCCAAAACAAAACAAAACAAAAAAGTGATTGCTATAAAAATATGAGACATTTTTACCTCTTGCACTATTCCCCTAACTCAACAGTAGTTTGGAGGAAAAACATGCCCATCTGACCACAGGAGGAGGAGGACTTGCAGAGAAATGAAACTCCGAGCCTTGTGGGTGCTTCCTTCTGAAAACAGGGGCAATCCACCGGCAGACTGAAAAAACAACTTCAGGGCCTGACAGCAGTGGAGGCATTTCCTTAGCTATTCCGAATTTATTACTGTGAGAGTCTGAATACCACA
The DNA here is from genome assembly GCA_004027295.1 of Dolichotis patagonum. Lineage (NCBI taxonomy): Eukaryota > Metazoa > Chordata > Mammalia > Rodentia > Caviidae > Dolichotis > Dolichotis patagonum. The sequence goes on along the minus strand of PVJX010000519.1, from coordinate 25,884 downwards.
ACCTAGTTTTTTGCAATCCCTGTTTGAAGGTGAAACAGTCACAGGATTAGGAGGAATGAAATGTATCTTGTGAAAAATCTCCACCGCCCAGTGCTTCCTGTCCATCAGACAATAGGGACGAACTAGCGTTTTCTCCCTTTTCCAGGGAAGACACACGCTCCACTGCTCTTCCTCTTGTCACAGCCCCTCCCACAGCGGTTCACAGTTATTAGTCAGTGACGGTCACGTACAGCGCTCCACGTGTGGTAGTCAGGGTGGCATGGCAGCGAACGTCCTCACGTTTCGTCACTCAGACACACGGCTGCCGAGGGACACATCGGGACCCGTCGCTGCAGAGAGCCACTGTGTTAAGCACATGTGCGGCTATCATCTGGGCGGATTCTGCCACTGTGCTCCTGGCCACGGCTGGGTGTGCACCCCTGGTGCTGCAGGCTCGGGACTCAAGGTGACACGGGTCCTCTGGGGGTGGCGGCTGACCGGGCAGGTAATTCGGCTCAGTGGTTTCAATGTGCGTTCTTACCCTCAAGGTGGTCAGTCAGCTGGCCAGCTAGCAGAGTTACGAGCTCTGCAGAGATTTTAGTCCTCCTGGAGGCCTAAAGATCATGCCGCTTGTCTCATTCCTTTGAGCCTTCACTGTGCACCCGTTTGGGGGACTGGGCACCTAGGCACAGACCCTAACACAAAGGCTGTACTCTCGAGAATACTGATGAGAACATTTATGTCACCTTTTTGTGATATGATAGTAGGTTAAAAAGCACTTTCATCAGACTTTGGTACAGTGCTAATACACAAACCAAACAAACAGCAACCTGAATTTTGATCCTAAGCACCTTAAGTGTCCAATAAACTTCACAGAGGAACATCCATGCACGGGTTAGTCTGCCAAGCCCACCAAGTCTAACGTTCTTTTCCTTTGCTCAGATCTTATAACATGTTACTGACATCCTTGCAGTCTTTAAGTTAGTGCCAACCTGGTGGGAAGAAAGTGCACCTATTTTCAAAGTGTATCAGGTCACAAAGTTGAAGTTTATAATCTCAGGATGATGGGGACTCACAGCTCCTAAGAACGTCCTGGGGAACAGTTAAAGAGGTGGACTCAGTGTGAGGAGATTTTAGCAAATGTCGAGTGCCCAGCCGATGCCCCCAAACAGAAGGAACCACTTCCCAGCTGCTGAGAGCCACACCTCTGCTGAAGACGACCTCAACAGTGACTGCCCCTTCTTTTGGGGGTATCTACCCAGTGACTTGTCTACATGACAGAGAACAAGGGTCTGGACTCCAAGCCATGCAGTTCTCTGTGAAATCTGCTGAGGCTCTGCTGAGAGGGAACTGCTGCCCGACTTCTCCTGCTTCCCCTCTGGCCCTTTCCATCCTCTGCAAGGGACAATTCCCAAGAGCCTTTGCTAAGCAGAGTCCTGCACACCTGTCTCAGCCTCAGAGTTTGCTCCTGGGAAACCTGGTCTGTGATGGTAACCAGGAGTGCAGACTTTTAAGCACCTTCCTTAAGGCTTTGCCTGGGCCTAGTGTTTAGGAACAGAGGGTAGGGTAGGAGGGGACTAAGGAAGTTTGTAAAGAGTATGCTAACAAATATGCATGCAGAGATCCTGCCATCTAGGCCAGGGTCCAGCACACTTAGGTGAGTCTATAAAGTAAGGCCAAGGACTTTATAACCATAATGTCAGAGGAAGCCATGCTGAACAAAACTTCTTTCCAAACATAATCAGTTGAGCAAACACTGGCTCCACCCTCATTTTGTCAGGATCAGACACTGGCTGCTGCCCAAAAATGACGACGACCACAAGTGCTGTGGCCCCCAAAGTGGCATGTGACCTCACCTGTCCTCCAGACTCTGCTATTTCAGACTGGGTTCAAAGTGCAAAAGAAACAAAGAGACAGAGACTAAGCAACTCCAAGGGAGCGCTTTAAAAACCCACTTAATACCTGCTACCTGATGAAGTAATTTCTTTAAATAGCAATCGATGTGTTGCTGTTGCCTGTTCCTGGGCTGGCTCCCTCCCACCAAGCTGGCACCTGCAGGTGTGGTGGAGTCACCGACACCTGCAGTCATTAGCACAAAGGACAAGGACTCTGCAAAAATAGGCTGCGCAGACATGGGGCTTATAATTAATGGTAATCGCAACTGCGCTTCCGAATGCCACCTTTTATATAAAACACGGGTTTCTCAAAGCTCCAGAAGCTTTCTATTATCCTGAGTTTTGCCTCCAAGATGCAAACCATCTGCCAAGCCTGAGCATTTTCTTCACCTGTGCACAGTGTACGTTCCTGTACCACCCACAAGGAAGAAAACACACAGCTGCGTTTCAGCCTTAGGAGCCTCCAGGATAGACAGGTGAACTCTGGCGCATCTGGAGACAGAAATCTCCGCAACGGTCAGAAGTGAGGACACAGAGTCCTGTGAGGCAGCACAGACAGGGGCTGCAAACACGGGCTGAGGAAGAGTTAGCCAGACCCAGAGCCCAGCGTCACGCCCTGAGTTAAAACACATATAAAACAATTTGAATAAAAGACTGGCATGTGGCTATACACTAAATATCCCGATGTGGGTGCCCACCTGGGGGGCCGGCCACTGGCATGGAAATGCATGAAAGCCAAGCAAAAACACCTGTGCCACGAAGCCAGGCGTGGCCTCAGCTTGCTTCTGTGTACCCAAGGTGGTGGTCATGGGTGAAGTGGCCAGCAGTGCTCGCGTGGAATGAAACATGGCAGCCACGTATTTTTCCTAATAAAAGATGACTGTGATCTGTCGCTCACCAGTACAGTGTCAGAGCCATCTGTAACGTCCCATGACCATTCCCCCAACACTGTCACCACTCCAGACTCCACAGGCTTTGGCACCATCGTTATCGCCATTGTGGTGGGTAGTTAACAGGAACGAGGGTGACGCTTGCCAAAAATTAGACTAGCTAATGCTGAATCTAATGAAGACTAAAGCTCTGATCAGGCTTTAAAATACATGCAGAGAGAAAAGCAGATAAAAAGGCTGCCATACGATTGAAGCTGACACAGTGATTTGAAGCCCAGCACATGAAACGTCTCTCGGAGGACTGCAAACTGTGACCTCGGACAGGTACCACTCATCGCAAAACAGCGCCCATGTTTCACCTTAGAATAGACGTGTGGTTCCCAAGGGCTCCGAGCACACCCCACTCCTCTTGTTTTCCATGAGTACATTATAAATTACATTCCAAAATAAGACCGGATGTGAGCAGATCAGCAGCAGCCGGAGGGTAAGTTAACCAACATGTTCTGCCGCCCGAGATGCCTGTGCCACGTGGGTGCTGGGCCAGGATGGACCCAAGGCCACTCCCGAGTCCTGAGGCCCTTTTCCCTGGAGTGTTCTGTCCTCCTCTCACTGAAGGACACTGAGCCCTTGGTCACGAGGACAGTGCATGCGTGCACACTGGAAGAAGGCGTGATGACAACCCTTCCCCATTATGCTGCGCAGAGTCTCTGCAATTTGGGGAACAGAAATACTGGGCCCTGGGAGAACTGTCAGAAGTGCTGTCCTGAGCCCCCTCCGACAGCTCTCTCAATGGGAGACCGTGGTGCACAGCGGGCAGTGGATGAGTCCCCTCCAGACACAAGGCAGGAGAGCTTGGGAGGAACCTGCTCTAGAGAAGCTCAAAGACACCAGGGCCCAGCTTTCCCCTCTTGGGAAGGTGCTCTTAGCGCTAGACAGCAGAGGCCTGCAGAGTTTCTGATTTTGAGCTGAAATAATTTGATTTGCACTAAATTCCTCCACATCAACCTTTTACTTTCTATGACAAACTATTCTGAAAACATTTCTACATAGAAATGCTTCTATGTGAGCCCTCCAGGGAAGCACGAATTCCCAGCTTCAGAACCAGTGTCTGTCCAGGGTAAGCCAGGACCTGCACCCCAGAGCAAAGTGGGGTTAGGGAGGACAAAGACGTGGGATAGCAGACAGGTGGCCCTGTGCACCCCCCAGCTGTACTCTTCCTGTCACCTTCTGTCCTGCCTATCGCCTGCTGTTGTCCCTCACCCTGCTCCTCTGGGAGCCCAGTGTGGCCACAGGAAGGACTTGCTGGGCTCCGAGCAGCCTCCGCCCCCCACCCCTCCCTAGCACATGTCCAAGGCAGCGAGAGACAGACCCCAGCAGTGGCACCATCAGGAAGGAGACAGGATAATCTTCTGGGCAGAGGTGGGCTGGGGGCTTTGCTGGCAACAGGATGTGGTTCTAGGGACCACAGTACGATGGGAGAAGGCTCAGGCAGCAGTGGGGTGGGTGTGGCTGGGGGGGGTGTGGAACTGCAGGGTCACGTGTGGGACCTTCCAGATGACAGCGCCTAGGTTGCCAGGAGGCTGCCGAAGGCCTCGCTCCAGCACCCCTGCTGCTCCTGCCCTGGCTCATGGTCTGGGCCTCAGGAAAGCCCAGCCGTGACAGGGGCCTGAGCTCTGGCAGGCGACAGTCCTTGCCTTCCACTGTGAAGGTGGCAGGGACTCCAAACGCCAACATGATACAATTCACTGGGCTGTTATTAGCGCCCTGCCACAGAGGCGTGAGACGCACTGTCCACTCCCACTGGCCTGGTGCTGGGGAGGATGGGGACCTTGGACAGCTCTGCCCACGCTGGCAGGGCAGCAGGGTGGCTCCCAAGCCATGTGGTCTCTCCAGGAAGATCAAGGCTGCAGGAGCACTAAGTGAGGACCACGCATGCACGCACACACACGCGCACACGCATGTGCACACATGCAGACTTCAGAGCCATCCAGTGTGTGGGGCCAGTTTGGCTACCCCCAACCGTGGAACAGAAAACTCTGATCGAGGGCTTCCTGCACCACAAGTTCTCCCAGCCATCTCCACTGCACGGCAACCCTACAAGCACTGCAATGACCTGGATTTTAAAACAACTGAGGCACAGAGAAGTGAAACGATTTTTTCAGAAAGTGGCAGCATGGGGCCAGAAATCAGGAACACTACTGGCTGTTACGTAAGCCAGTTAAAAAGTGTGCCAGATACCAGGCAACGGCGGGTGGCGGGTTCCCACTTCTCTCATATCCGTTTGGAAAGATCACGAGAAGAGGAGCAAAGCGGAGGGTGGGTGGGGGGCACAGTTTCATAATAATGAAGACAACAGGAAGATCATCAGCACCTGGGAAACATCTATGATTACTAAACTTAGATAAAACAGACAAATGATTTAGGGGAGGCAAGTTGTGCAAACTGTCACGTCTGTAGACCCAACCATTCAAGAGGCTGAGGCAAGAGGCTCCCCTGAGCCCAAGAGTTCGAGACCAGGTGGGCAACACAGTGAGGCCCCATCTGTCATGATTTAGATCGAGTATCCCCCCAAACACTCAGGTACTCAGCGGAGAGGTTTTGGAGGGGACTGGATCATGCGATGCTGTACCCATCCACTAACTAGCTCAGCGGCTGGGTATGGTGGTAGGCACAGCCTGGTTGGAGGCGGGTGGGTCCTGGGGGGTGTGACCTAGACAGTTCCATCTCCCTCTCAGGATCCTGCCTTCTCTCTCCGCTTCCTGCCCACCATGAGCTGACCCTTCCACCAGATGCTTCCGCCACACCCTTCCTGCTTTGGGACCAGCTGACCATGGAGTGGACCCTGTAAAACCACGAGCCACAGTAAATGTCTCCTACTATAGGTGGCAGGTATCAGGCATCCTGCCCCAGAAATGAGAAAGAGACTAATACACCACCTCAAAAACGAAACAACAACGGAGAAAGACAGGAAGAAGTAGACTGTTACAGATATTTAATTCATACTTAAAACCTTCTCAGGCCCAGATAGTTTCACTAGGAAATTAAATAAAACATTGAAGGAATAAGTAATGTCCATCCTACACAGTCTGAGGGGAAAAATAGGAGGGAACACTACTGAGGACAGTGTCACTCAGACACCAAACTTAAAACCACAAGAAAAAAATACGAACTAAATCCTTCACTATCACAATTTAAAAAACCTTTACCAAATCAGATTCAAAAACATATAAAATAAGGCCAAGTAGGGTATGTATCAGGAATGCAGAATTGGTTTTATATTAGAAAGTTAATTATAATTCAACACATTAACAGAATAAAGAAAAATGATCTATTGGCTTAATATATACAAGACATTTTTGACACTCAAATGCTCATCCACGTTTAAAAACTCTCAGTAAAAAATGGAACAGGAGGGAAATTTTCTCAACTTTCTCCAAAAGGACATCTAGAAAAAAAGCTAAAACTAATAGCAGATTTAACAGTAAAAACCTGTTTCCCTTAAAATTTGGTCAAAGCAAGGATATCAACTTCCATGACTTCCATTCAGCACTCTGGTATAAAGGACAGAGAAAAACTGAGTTTACCTGCAGGTGAGATGGTTGTGCATACATCAAAACCTTCCAAGTTTTATCCTATATAAGTAGATACCTGTTTATATATACCATCACTATATCTACTTATATGCTATTATCACTCATAAGCAAATCTTGAAAACTGCAGAATACAAGGCCAAATTAAAAATAAATTTGCTGCATACTAGCAATTCAAATGGGAAATCAATACAGATACAGAGATGAATTTAGTAAGATATACACAAATTCTGTATAATAAAGTCTATAAAATGCTGCTATAAAAATACTGAGGCCCTAAAGAAATAGAGGTATGTAATATTTATGGATTACAAGACTCAATATTGTTTAAGCGTCAATCTGTCTTCTCCAAATGGATCTACTAAAATCAATGCAATCTTGGTAAGCTTTCCAAAATAGAAACTGACCAGTGGATTCTAAAACTTGTATGATATATGGAAATGCAGAGAATCTGGAATAGCAAAGAACATCTGAAAAAAATAACAGGAGACTATTATCATCTGATATGAAGACTTAAAACTATATTGATCAAAACACAAGGAGTTCTGCCTGGCAAGTGCCAGGTCATGAGTTCTACTCCCAGTACCAAAAAAACAAAAAACCAAACAAAACAAAATAAGGAGTTGGACACACAGATGAATGGAATGTATCAGAGAGTTCCAAAGTTGAGCTATACATATACAGTTAGCTTAGACAAAGATGCCAAAGTAACTGATAGGTGCAAAAAGTCTTCAACAAATGATGAGAGTAACAAACATTTATATGAAAAAAAAATCCTTTCTATCTCATAAGTAAAAACTAACTTGAAATGGATCATAATTGTAAATATAACAGCTAAAACCATAAAACTCAGAAAAAAACCCCACAGGAATCTGGAGTGATTAAAGACTTTTCAGACAAGGCATAAAAAAAGAGTACTAGTCACACATATACAAAATGAAAAATTATACTTTACCAAAAATTAAAAATTTGTCTTCAAAACAATACCCACAGTAGATGAAAGGATGAGAAAACGGAAATATTCGCAAAGAAACAAGTTACATGCAATGACACAGATCAATCACAAATGCACTGATAAAATAAAAACACCACACAAGTAATACTCAGAGTGGGATCCCCACTATGTGCATTCCTAGAACACACCTGGTCTGTGTGACGATCAGAACTCGTGCCTGCGAAGTGGGGAGGAGGGGGGCTTGGCAGAGAGACGGACGGGCTGCAAGCCTTCCTGAGCTGGCTGTCAAAGTCAGGGCCGATCAGTACAGCATCTCTACAGATCCACTTGCGCACGCGGATCACTCCTCGGTAAAGATCTGAAGAACGCTGTGTCACAAATGACGCAGAGATTCTTAACTCTCCTAGTTTTAACAGCCATGGTAGTGTCAGATTAAGACACCAACCGAGCTGTAAATAATTCAGCAAGATGCAGAGGAGCTGGGAGTTTTCCCACACACACACACACACACACGGAAGAGCCATCGCCTTGGGTGACGGAGCTCTTAGCACTCGGCATTAGCTTCGCATCGGCAGTGCCTGAGGAAGCAGGGTGCAGGCATTCTAGGTCACATTTTCAGGTTTAATTATAAAACCTTTCAATCCACGAGCTGCTTTTCTCTCACAGTAAAATGAATGACTTTCCTGCTGTGGCCACGCTGCCTACTACTTGTCTCAGCACTTTATTACACATTGTGTAGAAAACGGCTGTGGGCGGGCAGATTACGGGCACAGGTTCCAGGCTGTGGTCTCTTCTCCCAGTTCCTTTCACAAACCCCACCACTGTCTCAGCCTCTGCCACTGCCCAGCACACAGCAGGCCCTCAAGGAAGAAGGGAAGGCCGGAGGAAGGAGTGAGCTTTCTGGTCACAGCCTGAGCCTGAAGCAGGCGCAGGTTCCGGAGCAGAGCGGACGGCAGGCTCAGTGGCCTGCCTCTGTGCCGGGAGGGCTCTGGGGCTCTGAAGCAGGCTGTGCAGGGGTCCCCACGTGCTTCCCGTGCCAGCTGTGGAGGGAGCACATTGGGGCTTCCATCCGGGCAACACCGAGCGGTCGGCCTGGGGGGCGATATTCAGACCCCCTTCCTAAACCTCCTACATCAAACAGGCTCTTTTCATGATGTGCTCTTCTGAAATTCTTTCACGTTTATGCTGATTTCATCTTCCACTGATTCATCAGTAGGGCCTGAAGGCACGTGACCCACAGGGACCTTTCTCTACTCTCTAACATTCCAAGGCCTCCTAGCCACTGTTTCATTACTTGTGCTGTTAGGAGTGAGAACTCTGAAGGTTTCCACAAGCGCCAAGAAGTAACACCTGCATCTTTAGAAATGGGTTCCTCGAAGATGAGAGGAGAGTGATGGTCCTGAACCAGACACCGTCATCTGGGCCCCTTGGGCAGGACCCTCCGGGGAAAGCCCGGGACCTCAGTCTCTGCTTTTAAGCACCCTTCTGGATCAGTGTTTAACCTTCTCGGAATGACCAAGTTCTTGTAGGTGTGCACATGGGTCTGTCTGTACACTTAGACGGGAGCATGTGTGCACATGTAATCTTGAGCATAATCCAGCTCTTCGGTAAAGAACTTGCCTGTCTGCCTTTGATGGCTAGAACCCACTGGAAACACCTTGAGTTACACTAAGGGTAATTAGTCAATGTAAGGTCTAGTAAATACAGGTACTGCTTAAGAAAAGCATCAAAAGTTTTTGTTCTGTAGTTTACAGCAGCTTTATTAGTAACTGTCCAAACTGGAAGCAACCAATATGTTCTTCAGCAGTTGGACAGTTAAACAACTGCATTACACATCGATGGAAGAAATGAGCTATCAAGCCATGAAAAGCTAGGGCGAGACTTAAATGGATCCTCCTAGTTAACAGGAGCAAGTCTGAAAATGCTACACACTTTATGGTTCCACCATTGTGGAAAAGGCAAAACTACAGAGCTGATGAACCAATCAGTGGGGTCAAGGCTCTCAGGAGGAAGAAGGCAGGGCAGGTGGAACTGGTGAATCAGGAGAGATCTCAAGGATGGTAAGACTTAGTCTGCACACTACTGTAGTGGCGGGCATGATATTTGTCAAAACCTGGAGGATTTGACAAACATGAAGCATGAACCCCGGTGAAAACTATGGACCTTAGACAATAATCAAGTATTAATATTAGCTCATCAATTGTAACGTATCTTCCATACTAATGTAAGATGTTAATGACAAGGGTGCTGCGGTTTAGGTTTAAAACATTCTCCAACTCACATGCTCACGGGTTGGCTGTTACCGATGGGCCTGGGGAAGTGATTGGATCAGGAGATCTCTAACCTCAGTAAGTGAATGAGTCACTGATGAGATCATAACTTGATGGCATTATTGGGGCGATGGATGAAGGGAGCAGGTCATGGGGCTTGACCTTGGGGGATATGTCTGGTCCCCGCTCCTCTTCTCTGCCTCCTTCCCTCGCTTCGGGCTGCCATGAGTGAGCCGCGCTCTGCCACGCCCTTCCGCCTCACCAGGTCCACAGCAGTGGGCCCTGCCAACCACGGACTGAAGCCTCTGAGACCAGGAGCCAGCATCAGCCTTCCCCCGTGAAGCTGACCTTCCCAGAGAGGAAACTCTGACCACCTAGGGGGTCGCCATGTATATGGTAACTACTTTCTGTGCAATTTTTCTGTAAAACTAAGTCTGCTGTAAAAAATGAAGTTTATTAACTTAACTACACTATAAATCATGATTACAGAGTTTTTAATGTTACATCTTTAAAGAGACACTGTGATGGTGATTTTCCATTAAGTATTTTTAGAAAGGTGCTCTAATGATTTCCTCTCTTACATAACTCTGCTGTGATGGCCCAGAAAGCCTGGGAAAGCACTCTGCCCCAGCTGGAAACCTATTTACAGCAGCAAATGCTCCATCCTGGGCGTAACTAACAGTAGAGGTAAATCCAATTAACAAAGCACTAATACCAAAAAAGAAGTCGAGCATAAACAAAACACTTATTTTTTTTTCCTTACTTGCAATAAAATCTCTCATTTTGAGCAGCTGTGTGAAGTTTCAAAATTTATAAACTCTAAGTTTTGGAGACAGAATATTTCCTGCAGGGCTGGGTTTTTTGCTCTTGATCTGAAACCTCCTCTGCACGTTACTGGGGTGGTAAAGCTGCGTGGAACCCAGTGACATTCCCACACAGCAGACAGTTGCATATTTTGATAAAATCCCCACAGCAAAGACCTACAATTGGTCAAAATTGTTCTAGTTTTCCACGATTTGCCCAGAACTGAAAAGAAAAGCAGGCTTATGTGACTGTGCTTTATACCCATGCCCCAGGAGAGCCCCTGGGCCATGCCTGGGGCCGGCACACGCCAGCCTGCGCGGACCATTCAGACTCCTTCTCTCCCAGTGCACACTATTTTTCCTTTTCCGGCCAGCATTTCCCATCTCCTCTCCTCATCTGCAGTGCTGTGACCTGTGTCCTGCACCCAGACTCCCTGTTCCAGTCTTGGGACAGAACCCACTGACCTGTGTCTGATCTCACCCCTCCCTGCAATTGGGCTCAGCTGCCCCGTTCCAGCTCTGTCCACCCTGGGGAGACCTCGGGGAAGCTGCTGCCGGACCCAGGGTGCACCTGCTCCAATTCCGTTTTAAACTCCCTCAGCTTACACCTGTGTCACTCATGAAACGTTCTTACTAAAACTGTTAAACTGGATCTAATCAAGCTTCTGGAACAATCTCTGGCATAATGGAGGCAGAGGAAAGGAAAGAAAACAAAGTGAAACAGGACAGGCGACCATCAGATCCACCCTGCGGAAGAGTCTCTGGGAACAGGTGGTATCGTGGTCACTTCTTTAAGATTTGCAGATGACAAACATATGCAAAGATACTTGGTATCATTCGTCACCAGAGAGGCACAAGTGTGGCCAGCATGGCACACCTGCTAAGAGGCCAAGAGGAAAACCACCAAGGCCATGCACTGGCAAGGCCACAGAGCCCTGGGACTCATACACGGCTAGCAGGGAGCAGGACACCACAGCCACCATGGAAAACCACTGGTCACCAGATTCCCTATGTGCAACTCTCCAGCCCATGGCCACAGCCACTGCCACAGCGCAGACTCACATGAAGCCAAGGTCAGTCTTCACACACTGACCTGCGAGCACAGGGCTACAGCACTGTTCAGAGTCACAGGACTTACAGAGCGGGGGGGGGGGGGCACGTGCGTGGAGCTGCAGGGACCCTGGCCGCTCCTGCCCTGCTCCTGTCCCCCTTCCCATAGTGCTCTCCCCTCACTCTTTACCCCCTGGTTCACACATACAGAGCTCTTCGGCCGTCAGAGAGATCTGGGACCCTGTCCCAGGTCACAAGCAGCGAGCTGCCCACAGTGGCCCTTCTGAGGTTCTGGCTGGGAAGTGAGGGGCTGGTCCGCAGCTGGTGCCTTAAAAACTCCTCGTGAGCACAGCTGGTCAATGCGCTTCTGGTAAATCTGGGAAAACCGAGCCCGGCCACCTGCAAACCAGGGGCAGCAAGTCCCTCCAGAGTCCTCACCACAGGCCTAATCCTCACAACAGCCCTTTACTTAGGCACTTTAAGTCCTGTTTTACAGGCCAGGAAATTAAAGTCTGGAAAGTTCCTTCCCTCCGCTGCTCAGATCTGAAGCCAGGATCCTACCTGCCTAATTCTACGGTCCACCCATTTCCCCTACTCCAGGGTCCTCTAGAAATTCCAACAGCATCACAGTTAGGAAGCCAACACTGTGACTCTGCGCCTTACACCTCGGCTGATGCGTGCTGCCCTTCCACGAGAGAAGGCTTCCAGCACCAGAGATCAGTTATGTGTCACTGTCACCTTTCTGAAATGTTCAATTTCATATGCTTTTTATTATTTTAAAACACAGGGCATTCACATCATCCTTATGCAGCAGATAATTCAATGCGATCTGACATTAGGAAAAAGCTTGAGGAACAGACAGCTGGGGGCAAAGTCTGGCCGAGCATTCATCAGGGTTCCCGGTCCACCTCTCTTTTCAGGTCAGAACATCACACAGAGCAGAAAGCCAGGCACTCTGAGAAGCCGTCACAACCCTGCCTCTGTGAAGTGAGTGGCAGATTACGTGCATTTCCTAAGGCCACCCTGAGGACACAGAGCATCGCGCGAATCAAGGGCTCCCTGTTCGAGTGGTCCCACAGTGAACTCATCATTTAATTCAGAAATGCTTGCCTCTGAAGAGGGTTTTTATGCTTTCTTTTGTTTCAAGATGAAAGATTATATAGTATCTAACATGTATAATATACACATAGATCTATCTATCTGTGCATCCCCTTTCCTACTTGAGCTGACAGGAGAACTTAAGGCCCAGAGTGAAGGCCCTGCTGTGGGAGGAGGCAGATGGAGAACTTCCTGTTCTGTCTGCCCAAAGCTTCCCGAACAGTTTTTGTACCTCGTTATCGGTTCACATTTTAAATTTTGTTGTTACTTTCCTCAGGTAGGTAAAGATAGAAATTGAAAGTATGCATTAAACCTCAATGTATTCATTCGGATGTTAATCTAAAATTTAATAATTAGCAAAACTAAATTTACAGGATTCAGTGATTAGGAAAAAAACAAACAGAGAATGACCTTTAGTGAGATGAGATTGATAAGACAGTGCTTTTTTTTTTTTAAAGGAAGAAGGGAAGGGACAGAAAAAAAAGAGAGGAAGGAAGGAGGGAAGTAGAGAAAAGAAAGGAAGAAGAAAGTTAAGTCACTTATAGGTGCAGATATTTCTAAATACTAAGTACTGGATAGATGAGAAAAACCTCCAAATGCTTAAAAAGCAAAATGTAATGCTGGGGCTTGAGCGGACTGGGACACAGGTGAACTCACTTCTGCCTTCCCTGCCTTCCAAATCTCCCTACAAGGACAATGCACACTGCTGGGCCTCCATTAACCCATGCGGCCAGGCGTGGACCCCAAAGCCCTTCCTCCCTGAGCTCCTCCTCCAGCCTCTCTGCTTCCCAGACTGTGACTGCATGCCAGGCCTCTGTCACCAGCTCCAGCTTTACGGCTCTCCCATGTGGGAGAACACAGGCCAAAGTGGATGCCTGTGTGTGGCAATGCTGAAGTCTCCAGGGGAAAGGGCAGGGGCGGGGTACAGTCCCTGCAGGCTCCCTGGCTGCACCCACGGCAGTCAGCTGAGGGAGAGGGTGAGGGTGACAGATAGGCAATCCAACCAACAGGACATCGCTGTAAAGAGACACTTATTAAGTCAGTCCCTTTAGAGACAAGGGGTTTTAGAAGATGCAGTCACACCTTTTGTAAAGTGACAGCTTCACACTATTCGCCTCCCGTGCAAGGGGCACTGAGGGACAGCAGGACTCAGGGACGTTCACTTGCTCACTGAGTCTGGTAACTGCACGTCTTTAGAGTTCTTGGTGACCTTGGAGGTTTCTCCGTCAGGTGCCCTGTTTCTGTCCTTTCCCTCTGCACTGTGAGGAGCCAAACTCTAGAAATAGGTTCAGTGAAACGGTCCCGCCACTGAGTCCTGGGACCACATGTGCTACTTGGCAGGCGTCTGACTGTGCAATGGACCCAGAGAGACTGGTCCATTAAAGATGACACTGGGTACCCAGACGTGCCAGACAAATCACAGGTCCTGGACTTGCACTGCTCTATGGATTGAGAAGCTGGCACTATCCACGCCACGGACCATGGAGAGGCCATGTCCTCCCCAGCAGGTGCCACGGCCTGAGGCTTGTTTGCCAGGTTGCAGCTCGTCATGGCCGAGGTGGGGCCCAGAGTGAGCCCCACCTCGCTCCATGCATTCTCCAGGAAGAACCCAAGGGGCAGCGAGGAGGCAGGGGGTGTTCATGTTGAGACTGCAGCTTACACTGCGTGGCAGGTAAACTCTGCAAGGGTTTTCACATGAGGTACTCAGGACCCGCTGTGGTTCCATCAGGCAGACAAGCTGGAGAAAACTGACTTCCACTTCTTCGAGTTAGGAAGGTATTTTGCTATAAAGGGTCTTTTCCAGTTGACAATAACACAGGGAAAAAGTCTTTCTAGAAGACAAGAGCAGAAAGTGTGGTGGTGCCAGCAAACACATGAGCAGTGTCTCATTTGCTTTCTGCCCCTCACAGCACCAGGATATTAAAGATGACAGGAGCCTGACTCCCCGGGGGTGGAGGAGCATCTGGAAAGCTGAGGCTACTGCATAGAGCAAGAGCCCGATTTTATCCTCTCACGGCTGGCATCGGGGCTGATGGCAAAGCCTGTCCTGTAAGAAATAGAAGCTACAGAAACGTGAATGAACAGCTCTTTCCTGGGAGCAGCCTTCCGCCATCAGTCCTGTGGGAGGTAGGACCCTGGAAAGCGCCCTTGGATCAACGTGGTGGCTCTGAGGGCCTGGAAGCCCTGTGCCTGAAGATTATTTCTTCTGATCCTCCAGTTGTCACCAGGACGCCTGCCTGAGGGAGCCGTCCCGGGTCACGAGCAGGCAGGGGCCAGGGTGCGTCCTCTTCCCTCGGCAGAGCAGAGCACGGGGCCGCGCCCTCCTGGGCCTCCCGGGAAAGGGAACAGGGAAGGATGTCCGGCCACCCTCCAGCTGTCCCTGCCACTGCACAGCATCAGCCCTAAAGACTGCTGAGATTCTCTGTGTTTTTTTTTTCTTTAAATCTAAACACAATTAGGTGAAAAGCAAAATAACCTTGGAAACTTGGAAGAGAGGGAGGGCATTTTAGAGCCCTCCTTTTAAAATGATTAGATCCTATTTTAGAATTCTGACAGTGGAGTTTAAAAGCCCGTGGTGCCCCACGCTCCACCCCTGCTGGCCTGAGACTGATCTGAGCCGTAGACAAGGACAAGGACGGCAAGCGCCCGACTCCGTGAAGGAAACGGAACACGCGGGGTACCCAGACCTGCCAGACAAAACCGGCGCTGGCAAAGAGACCCAGAAGTGAATTAACAGAGTAACATGCCATGAGCAGGAACGGGTCATTTAGGGTTTATTTTCAGGTATGGTTTATTTCAGGCAGAGCAGGCTGGATATTAGGAAAACCAACATAATTTGTTACACTTGAAAACTGAAAAAGTAAATCTATATCAATAAAACGGGGGAAAATCTATTGATAAAATTTAATAGTGATTCCTAATTAAAACAGGCAAGCAAACCAAAACATTGCTTAAAATAGAAGTTTCTACTTCTATTCTACTAGGGGTACTTAAATAAGACACAGGGAATTTTCTAGAAATCTACAGAAAAGAATTTTTAAAGTCCTGTTTAAAAGTTGAGACTGAACAAGATGCTCCAACTACCGCAGTAGGAAATGGCAAGAAACGACTGTGCAATTATCAGCAAAGGAAGGAACGCTCTCCTTATATGCAGCTACGAGTACGCACAGACCCAAGAAATGATGGACAGCCAGGTATAACAGATAAGAGAGCTTAGGAGTTGCTGGATATAAATACTTTGAAAACCATCTTATATTACTAACAACTAGTTAGAAATAGAGATTGACTAGAAAAATACTACTCACCAGACAGTACATGTAATGAATTAATGAAATGGAAAAACACACAGAGTTGATATGAAAGAACCTTAGAGTCTTACTGAAGGTTATTTCACAGGACCCTGATAGATGGAGATGGGGAGCACAGGTGGGCAAGTATCACAGAAAGATGAATCTCCCCGAAATGCACATATAAATGCAATACCATTTTGATCAGAATCCACATGAGTTTTGTTGAAACTGAGCTATGTAATTTTAAAGCTTACATGGAAAAATAAATGCATAAGAATTACCAACAAACTTTTAGAAAGAAAACACAGTAGGGAAAATTTTAGGAAGAAAATTGCCCTATCAAATACTAAAATTATCACAACTATAATGAAAATATGGATTCACTCAAAAACAGACAAAAAGACCAGTTAGAATAGAAAATCTCAAAATATATGTGATAAACATGGTACTTTATATTGTTGGAAAATAGTTTAATAAATGTTATGAATATAAACAGTTACTGCCTTGGCAAACATGAAGTTGGATTCTCATTTCTAAAATTAAAATAATTTCCAAGTGAATTGAACAACTGAATGTAAGTAAGTTACCAAGAAAACGTAACAAAATTCAACAATTTTGCAAGAAATTTTCATGACTATTAGGAAGTCTTAAGCAAGACAAAAAAACAGGAAAAACAAGAAAGATATAAACTTGGGCTATGTAAAATGGAAAAAGGTATATTATCCGACAGAAAACAAGGTCAAAATTCAAAGGTAAGTGATAGAAGGAAAGTACTATGTGACCCTCCACGAAAGATTTAATATGCTCGCCAGGCATGGCAGCACATGCCTGCAACCCTAGCTACTCAGGAGACTGGGCAGGAGGGTCCCATGCTTCCCAGCTAGGGCAATTCAGTGAGATTCTGTCTCGTAATAAAAGATAAACGAGGGCTGAGATGTAGCTCAGTCATACAGCACCCGTGGCTCAATCCCCAGTAGGAAGGGAATCGAGTTATGAGAGTTAGTATGTGTGATGTACCAAACTCTTGTAAATTGAGAAAAAGATAAATCACTCAAAAGAAAACTCAGGAAATACAAGTAGTCTCTCAACAGGAAGGTGTTCATTTACATTGATCAATCTTAGACAACATTTTTTAACTATCCGCTTGGATAAAGCTTAAAAAACATAGGATTGACACTAGTAAAGTACAGGGAAATAAACTTATGGTACACAGTGGTCAGGATACTTTTGGGAAATGATCTTGGAGAAGTTATCACAATAGAACTGCCTTTTCTCTAACCCAAAAAGCTTGTTCTTTGGGAAGCATATGCATTTGCAAAAGGATACAAACACTTTCCTCCATAAATACGTATTGGCAGTAACTCAGAATACCTGAGAACAGTCTATATGCTTAACGAGAGAGAAGCCAGACCCTGGAACAGAACATTGTGTAGCTGTCCCAGAGGCAGACGCCTATGTGTATCTATGTGCACGTGTGTATGTATATGTGCACTTGATTGTGCATGTGAATGTGTGTATATATGCACGTGCACATGTGTGTGCATGTGTACACATTTTGAGTGTGCACTGTATATGCACACACATGCACATATGCATGCACACTGTGGAGTATATGTATATGTGTGCATGAATATGTATGAGTGAATGTGTACACATGTGTGAGCACATATGTACTTGTATGTGTATATGTATGTGCACACCTGTGGACACATATATGTACATACACGTGTATGTGTATGTGCTACGATGTAGCCAAAGAACACAGAAAATAAGACAGCACAAAGCCACTTGACTCAAACAGGAAGTTAAAGGACTTGAAGACAGAACTCTCGGCCTGGATCTTAATGCCGACATGGATTTCTACATTCTGTCATGCAACCTTTCTGACAGGGATCTGGCTCACGTTCCATGTCCCATCAGAACAGTCCTCAGTGTGTGTCCGGGGTCAGCACTCTGGTGATGAGCTCAGAAGGGTTTCAGTCTCTGGCCAGCGTGGAGTGCAGAGCCTGTTCTGCCCAGCGGGGCAGTGCAGTGTGGGAACTGAGCTGTTCTCCCTCCCTTCCCAGGGCGGAAGCCCCTGGTGTCCCGCCATGGGGCTGCTGAATCTGCATGGAAGATGGTGGCACGCACTAGGCAGGCATCCACCCTGAGCCCAGTAACAGGTGGGGCAGTGTGACACTCCAGTGCCCCGGGAGCTGGGACAGGGGCACAGGGAGTAGATAGGGGTCAACACCCAGGGCCAAGACCCAGAAGACACTGGCACTGGTTACATTGTTTACCAAAGCTGAGATGACCAGAGCTTTCCAATAAACACAACCCCACTTCTTCCTGCACCCCAGCAAGGAGGGAAACAGGAAACACGGTCAGAGGCAGCTGAGGTGGTCCTCGTCATCACAGGAGGCCCAGAGGGCATGGAGTCCAGAAGGACAAGAGCCGTAGGTTTTCTGTGCTTGGTACTCGACGTGATGGAGGCACATCACACACATGAGCCCTGTCCTGGAGGGAGCCGGGTGTGCAGCGGCAGAAGCGAGCTGGCAGAGGACTCCTGACTCTGGATAGGCCCAGGGGACACTCAGGGGACTCAAGCAGGCACGAGAAGAGGAGGGGCACTTTCAGGCACAGACACCAGAAGCCCAGTGCGGACAGGCCGTGCTGGAGGGTGGCAGGGTCAGGATGACACCCGACCATCACCCTGCTCCACCTTGTAAACACAAGACGCAGCAAGAAAGGAGACATGGCCAGTCGCGGTGTCGTGGTGAGTTCTGACCGCCTGGAACCCTGAGCTCCTCTGCACGGATGCAGCCCTTCCCTGGCTGTGTGGAAGGGACAGTGTGAGCACAATAGATGAGCGCGCTCCGATGGTTCCCACCATCCAGAAGCCACCACTCCCGGGCTTGGCGCAAAGCCTGCCCCACCTACGAGGCGCTCGCCTGTCCTGTCCTGGGGTCAGCAGAGTCCAGAGCAGCCTTGGGCTGCAGCTGCCAAGCCACAGTGTGGGAGTGTCCAGGAGCTGGCGCTCAGGTCTGCCTGGAGGACGACAGTGGCACCAACATCATGGTGGCCCCCAATAGCCTCTGTAAAGGGACGACGGAGTCTCCAGGGGTAAAGGTGTGACGGTGACCCTCAAGTCAGGGGAAGAACCTCATTGTGGAGGCTTCTGTCCTAAGCTAACTGCAGATGCTGGTCATAAAACCACCTTTGAATGCTGTTGCCTGGAGTGAGACATGTCAGCTCACACTCAGCCCTCCAGAATTCCCTGGTGGACAGCCTGACCCATGCACCCAGCCCAGACTGGCCAGCACAGTCCAAGGTCCAGAGCCACCACACAAGCTTCCCAGCCCACAGGATCCTGTGGCTTAACCTAGACTGGAGGTCAGCACATACAGACACACACACGTGCACACACGCACACATGCGCACATACATGTACACACATGCACACACACAGATGCACAGATACACACACATACATACAGGACTGGTAAGGGGCTGGGGAGGGCTGTATGCAGGACTGACTCAACCCAAACCCCTTGGTAAAGAAACTAGCTGGACTCTGGGATAAAAGGCGCAAAATTTTACGGACTTAGACATTAAAAACAAAACAGAAACAACCATGCCCACCAAGTGAAACCAGAGGAAGCTGAGCAGTGACGATCACAAACCACAAGGACCAAGCTCCTGACCTGGCCGAGGACCGGCTACGAAAGGAGGAGAGGCCAATGAGGCCTGCGCCGCCCCGGAGCGCCGTGCATGGCTGACTGTGCCCTCTGGTGCCAGGAGCCTGGGAGACGGCAAGAAATCTGCCCAGAGCGTGGTGGAGACAGGGCAGAGGCTAACAGTGAGTGTCACAGAGGAAGGGGGCATGGACTCCGCCAGGAGCCCCCCGAGACTCCCCCATCTCACACTCAGTGATGCCCACAGGGATGCAGCAGTAATGGTGGTCTCTACCTGGTGACTTTCCAAGTGCCACCTCCCAACAAGCTCAGGACCACCTGGCACTACGAGGACGACTCCTGCTCAGACAAACCAGCATGGGAACTCACGAGTGCTGGTGAGGGCGGGGACTGCAGCCCTGCACACTGCTGTGGGACAGAAACACACAGTACTCCACGAGGAGCTAAAACAGGAGCAATTAAATCCACTTTTCAGTAAACACCCCAGAGAACTGGAAGCAGGGTCGAAGAGGAGAGGTACTTAGGCACCCACGTTCATAAAATGTTATTCACAAGAGCACTCAAGGCCCACAACAGATGAATGAGTAAGCAAGACACTGTTTAAACATGGAATGGAATATTACTCAGCCTTGAAAAGGGAAGGAAGTTCTGACACACCACAATATGGAAAACTCACAAGGATGTTTTGCTAAGTGAATAACCAGTCACAAAATACAAAGTACATGAATCGACTTTTGTGAGGTTCTCAGGAAAACAAAGCCACAGGGACAGGGAGCAGAATGGCTGCTGCCAGGGATGGTGGAAGGGGATGGCGAGTTATCGCTTCATGGGCTTCTTGGCTACAGAAGAGTCACAGAGCCGGTAGTGACAGCTGCACACCGTGACTGTGTTGAACGACCCTGAACTGCACCCTCAAAGTGGTCAAGATGGAGTACTTTGTGTTAGATGTGTGTTTCACAATTTTACAAATTAGGGGGAAAAAGAAAAATTGCAAACTAAGGGGATCACTGCGGTGGTTGGTGGTATCTCAGCCAGCAAGATCGAGCTGTTAAAACAGGAGTCGGAATCGGGAAAATACGGGCTCACTCGCGTGGTTACGACACCGGAAATGCCCTTCCTTCCACACTGAAAGGGGCGAGGTCCAGCCTTTCAGCGGGGTGGTGGTGGCGGGCTGGGGGTGTTATCAGCCTGGTGAAGCTGCAGGAACCGCAGCAGGTGCAGGCCGACCTGGGCGGGGCCTGGCCGCTGTGGCTGTTTCAGAGCTTCCAAGGTGGCTTCTTCAGGGCTGTGACAGAAGGAAAGGCCTGGCGGCTTCATGGTCACACATCTGGTTAGAAACTGCACCGCCCGGGGAAGCGGTTTCTTAGTGGAGAGAGCAGGACAGTTCCCAGTGCAGCAAACAGGCCAAGGCTGCCCTGGGCCCTGGGCCTTGGGATGAACGTGGGGCCAACACTGGGACTGAGGCAAACATCGTCCGGACAGACAAGCACAGAGCCAGGGACCGGTCTCGGACACGCTCTGCCCCAGGAGGACACTGAGGGGCCACAGTGCTGGCCGGGAACACACTGCTGGTGCCCGCTGAGGCACGGCTTTTAAAAGTCAGATTAGTTCATGTAGCTCAGAGAGAAATGTCTTTTCAACAAGACCTCAGGATGAGAAACACCAGAAAATGACGCTTGAGTCATTTCTCAAAAAACATCAACTAGCCCACAACCTGTCTCACAGATGACAGTAGAAATCCAACGTCTCCACCTGCAGCCACAGCAGTGATCGCTGGACAACACACGGGTCTTTGGAACGGTGGGACACGGTGCCAGCACAGAGAAAATGCCATGGCTGGTGACTGGTTTAAAAGATCACCGTATCCAAGTCTTGCTCTGAACAACACGCCAGGGACCCTTCAACACAGCCACCTTCAAGCCAATGGTACCTTCTCCAAAGCATTGGGTACCACGTCCCTGCTGAGAATCACAACTCCTTCTCATGTCACTTAGTCCGTGGAAAAATCAGATTCCAATTAAAAATCGATTGAACTGTGCAGCTCGGGAGTGTGCTGACGGGGATGTGTCTACAGGAGGCATCGTCCTCTCCAGGGCTGGGGACGCATCCCGAGCCCCCAGGAACTGTGGCACACCCCTCCTTCACTCACTCTCCGAGGCAAGTCACCTTCAGACCGTAAACTGAACGTCACTTTGGGACAGATACTCCAGAGGAAGAGTGGACACAGACATTTGCAAAGTCACCACACTGAGGACCGGCGGCCAGTGGGTTTGTTTGGAACTCGCACTGTTGGCAGAATTCGGAGTATTTATGTTCAGCTAAGTAACAGGGTCCCCGAGGAAGGCCAGTGTCCTTTTTATCTTTCCTAAAGGGCTGGGACGTTCTGAATATGCATCATGAGGCACAGGGTTCTTGGGGAACAAGTGATTTCACGTTTCAGTCCCTCCCAGACAGAAATGTGCCCTCCCTCTCAGAGCAGCTAAACACGTGAAAGATTTAAGATATAAACAATTTCCAAAAAAATAAAAATGTCCCAATTGTTTGATAATAAAATATACTTAAGGTACAATGTGCGTAAATGTAATTTAAAGTAAGCATACTTCAGTGGACTTTATGGTTGTTAATGCTCAACTTCCAAGAACAGCGATAGTGCTACCACGGGGCGCCCTGGCCTTATTTGCTGTAAATCATTTATAATGTCCTCATCTCAGAAATGGTGAAACCAGGCTTTCAGTGGCTGAGGCCAAGCTGGGGCCCTTCCACGTCTCACTTTCCGCTTCCAACACCTTATCGGGCCTGCGGATTTTGCCTGCTTACTGTAGCTACGTCACACTTACCCCTGCCCTGTCCAGGTCACTAATGTCTCTGCCCTAGATCACTGCCTGACCTTCGAGCCACCCCCCTGCACCCACCTCAGCCCCCCTCGGGCCCTGCCAACTGCTAGTCCCTCACTGCCCTGTACCCCGCCCGCCCCGGCGCCCTCACCAAGGGGGTGGCCGACCCTTCACAGGGGCACAGGGACCCACGGGGTCTCCCAGGGTGGTCGGAGTGGGGGCAACAGTGGGTCCTCGGAATGGGGACACCCGAGAAAGGCACAAGGCCAGGCCCTCCACACCCGGAGACAGGGATCTCCTCAGGGGCCTGCAGGAGCCCCCTGGGACCACTGTCAACGCGACAGCAATGAAACACACCAGCACGGAGCTCTGATTTTGCAAAGAAAGGAAAATCAGCCAGAAGGCGGCCGAGGATGAACCATCACCCTAACACTGGCAGGTCATAGGGAACGGGGAAGCATTCCCGACGCTCACAGAGGCCAGGGGAAGAGTGCAGGCGTTTGTTTAAGGCCACTGGAAAGGAATTATAATCTGAATAATTCACAATGTTTCCACAATGTAAAACAAGTTTATGTTTTTACAGAGGGAGTAAAAGTAGGAAGAAGGGAGAGAAGTATTTACAAAAAAGATCACATGATTAAAATAAAAGTATTCTCATTTTATTGAAGAAGCTTCTATTTTTTCATCAAAAAAGACCAAGCATCAACAAGTCTTAAAGAGAACTTTACAAAAAAATTTAAAGACATTTGAAAGCTTGTATGAATCTATAAACCGGGAGGAAATTTTTGCAAATGACATATCTAGCAAAGGACTCCCATCTGTACCTGGGACACATATTTTTAAAACACCATAATTTTTAACAATCCAGGTAGAAAATGGGCAAAAGGTATAAAGAGATATTGTACCATAAAGGATTTATAATTGGCAAATAATCATTTGGAAAGATATCAATATCACCAGTCACCAGGAAGTACGAATTATAACCACAGCGGGTATCACCACATACCCAGCTCTGGGTAAGATAAAACCCACTGGTAACACCAGCCAGATCTGGTAGAGATATGGAGAAAAAAGTGACACATGCATGGTGGAAGGCGCTCTGGAAAGCTGGAAGTTTCTTACAAAACTAAACACCCCACACTCTGCACTCGGTGTCTGACTCTTGGGCACGGCTATCGAGAAATGGAAACTCGCGCCCACACAGAAGGCAGTGCAGGAATATTAGCAGGCGCTGTGCAATAGCCAAAAGCTGAACATAGCCGACAGCTTTCAAGAGACAATGTTTAAACAGTAATAGTCAGCACTAAAAAGAAATAGGACACTGATTTAGACACAACGATTTAGAGAAAGCTACAAGGAACAGTGCTGTGTGGAAAGAGCCAAGCCTGCATCATTTGATGGATTCGACGCTGTGTAAGAAGGAAAGGTTTGGGAAGGGAGAGCAGAGGGGTGGTGGCCAGAGCCTGGCAGCAGTGCTGGTACCTGGTACCTGGGTAGCCCGCTTCGAGTTTCAGGACGCGCAGCTAGAGCTGGCCTTGTTCCGAGGGTGGGGAGACTTGGCCTGCACTCTGATAAGGGACACTTTGGTTCCCAGGGCGACACTGTGGCAGTGGGGCAGTTCTGAATCTCCACTGTGGGCAAAGGTACATGAGCTCACCAACACATGAGGTGACACATGCGCGCACACACATGCGCGTGAGTACCTGGAAAAGCAAGGTGATCTGAATGAGGTCAGCAGACTATACGGGTGTCAGGACACTGGCTGTGACGCAGCTCCACAGTGCTGAAAACATCACCCTCAGCAGCAGAGAGACAGCGGCACGAGGGAGCTCTGCGGTGACACGAGGTCTCTGTGTGGTACTGCACTCCACAGCGTGCAAATCCTGCAGTTACCTCACAATTTCACTGGAGCCTGTTCTGCATCCCCGGATCTGGGGGAATGTGCCATCACACAAAACGAAGGTGTGGGTTAGTGGCTAACGTCAAAAATTGTGTCTGGTCCAACTGCTGCTTAATTAAAACCTATCGAAGCTACATAAGAACTCTCCAATCAACGACTCTCTTACTAGGCAAGCCAGATTTTATATTCTGCATGGTATTTATTTGTATATATAAACAGATAACCAGTTATAGTTGAAAAAGATTACAGTAGTGAACAGTCATATTTAGTGCGGGCAGAAAGAATCCTATTATTCTCTTTTTTCTTTTTTAATTTTATTTAAAGAGAAAAAAACAAAAAAACAAAACAAAACAGAATAAAGGGTAGAAACAATACAGTATTCCAAGGAAAAAAGGAAAAGAACAGCAACAAAAAAACCTAAAAAAATTATTGCTTGACAAATTACATACTGACTTCTTGGAAATAGTTGTTCAATTGACAAAGTTAAAACCTGTAAAGTAGACATTCAAACAGTGAGACTGTTAACCGTTCTGCTCCACAATCTGCCAAAAACAGCAATATGGTCATCCATCTTACCCATGCAAATATACATTCAATTATATCAAAAGGGTAGAATTAAACACAACAAAACAGAGCAAAGCGGATCACAAGAAAGCAATGTAAGAGACAAAAATTTCAAAACTAGACGATCGGTGATATTCACTCTCTATCATATTGACTCTTGTTTTCTTCCAAATAGTTGTCCATATTGTCACATACAGGGAATTCACATGAAACAACCCAGTATGGAATTTATCTGAGCAGGATGAGGAGGGCATTTCAGGTCTTCAAGACCAGACATTAGGGAAGCCAAGAATGGCTATCATAGTGTCTCTCATTCTTCTCAAAACAGCTGTCCATACCTTAATATGTGTTGAACTTAAACAAGGCAAAGCAAGCTAAGATCACTTTGAACAAAAAGTGATAGTTTTGCTGGACTTCACATCATGACATTATGGAATCAGCACTGGGTACTGTAATGTCTCTTTTTCTTAAATGTAGTTGTTCATTTCAACATGTGTTATATAGTTGGTTCTCGTAAACTGTTTATAAGCTCTACACATACATGAGTCTCTACACATATATCTATCATTTCTATATTAGCAGGAAAAACAAAACAGAGCAAGATAAAACGAAACAATTCCTAGAAAAGCATGAGGCAGAAAAGTCACATAAAACCACAATACAAGGTGATCTACAATGGTTACCATGGTATCTCAGCAGTGTATAACAACGTTAATAAAAACGAAGCATTGGAGACATTATAAGACTTCAAAAGCAAGTAATAATCAAACCAGAGTGGGTATCTTAGTGAATCTTGTCATCTTCAGTGTAGTTGCCTATACACTTAGACTTGATGCTATCCATCATAACAAATTTAAATAAAATCAGTCAATACAAAGTAGCAATCTAACAACCCAGATTCAAATAAGATCAGTCATAATAAGACAGTGTAAGTTATAAAGGGCTTCTGATTAAGTTGATAGGAAAATTAGGGATGATTACCATAATATGGCCTCTTATTTTTGGGATAGCTGACCATGTCCTCAAGTCTAGTGTAAGTAGACAAACTGGAACAGCACATAATCCATCCAAGCAGAGTGGTGAGAATAATGT